>WBNH01011853.1:248688-273931 GCA_013401255.1 Urocolius indicus
CGGAGGTATAAAACACCGGGATCAGGGCTCTGAGCCCGGGAAGAGGAGAGGGGTGGGGAGCAGGTGGTCTTAAAGGGCTGGTCGGACTCTTCATCTCTGTACCATTCTGTGTTGTTTTGTTTTGGTTCTGGTTTTTGGGGTTTTGTGTTTTAGTTGGTATTAAATTGTTTTCTGGTTTTTTTTCTGTTTTTCTTCCCCAAGCTGAGTAGCCTGGTCTGTTTTGTCCTGCACCTTAAGCGGCAATTAAGCCCTCCCTGCCCTTTAGCAATCCTTAAGTACTTGAGGCTAATCGTGGTCTTTTGTTCCCTGATGGGCCGAAACCACGACATCTACACACAAGACTAAAATTATTCCTTCTGTTAAGATAACTATGTTAGACGAGACAAAAGGAAACCACAAAAAACACTTGGTTTTACCTCTCCTTTCCTGCCTGTATTGGAACTTATACAAAATTATCTTATCTTTCCAGAGAAACAGTCAGAAGACATTTATACGTATACAATAGAGAAAACAAGGAGAATAATGGTTACACACAATACTTACTTGGTGCCTAGCAGTGGGCATATAAAGGGGATTTGATGGGTAGATTTACAGGCAAGGAAGCAGCAAGTCAGAAAGTTTCTTCAAATGTACCGTAAAACATATTATTGAAGTGGGGTTTTCAGAAGGTTTTGTTACTGTCCCCAGCTCAGTGCCAGAGTTTTTGGAAACCAGCTTCATAAACCAATCACAATGATTTTCATTAGATATGAAAGCAGCTTACAGTAAGAGAATCTATGGTAGGTAGAAGCTACATCTACAAGCTGATTAGTATTTCCTCCTCAAGATTCTGAAAAGGAAAAGTAAAAATCCTATTTTTTAGAAATAAAAGCATCCAGGAGACAGACATAAAATTAAACAATTTATTCAAGTAGAACACAAGAATTTTTTGGGAAAAAAAAATCTAGTATTATTTGCCAACTCTGCAAGCTCTACATACACACACATTGCACATTCCACTACTATTGTTTCCACTTAACCTCACCTCCTGCCTGAAGTTGTCCCCTCTGTAGGAGTCCATTTTGTCAGGACTATGTGCTTTTGCTTAGCCACATCTTCTCAAAAAGTGCCACTTTTTCTTTGTTTGTTTGTTTTGACAGGGGAGCAGTTGAGGCAAAGGTAAATCCTTCCATTTCTCAGGCACTGGAAGGGCAGCAATAGTCCATATTGGTCCACATTAGAGTCCATAGACAGCAAGAACTGTCATGCCAGTTCAGACCAAGTGTCTGGCTCAAGTACTTTCCTGAACTGCTATAGGAAGATCCAGCCACATATTTCTGAAAATATTCAACTCTGTGGCATATTTTGTCCTTTTTCACACTCAGTGCCAACCCACAGACAAGTTTTTCAGTATATTTCATTGTTATTACTCACCGATACGTTTCTGTGATTCTAGGCTCTTCCTTTGAGAAAGAAGAAAACGTACCCAGGCAGAAGGGATGTGACAAGTCCAGTGGATATCCAACTTCATAGTACATGTGGAGGAAAAAGGCTAGGATGAAATCTGTTGAACTGTCCTCTCAATTGCCTCAGGTGTGTTGAGGGTTACTAAGGAGATCACATTCAATGACTCAGTTTCCATTCTAGTGATTCAAAGATATTACTGCTGCCCAAAACCTTGAGGGTATGTGAGGTTTAGTTCCAAAAAAATATGATACTCCAGAAATTAAAATGGAAAGCTGTATAAGTGCAACTTATTAGAGTATTACCAAAACTGAACTCAAACATCAGGGGAATGTTTTAGTGAAAAGAAATGAAAATCATTTCTCTTTGTTCTCTAGATTCCAAGATATGAGCAACACTGTCAAATACCTCTAGAAAATAAACGTTCAGTGAAGAAATAAAGGCTCTCTTTTGTAATGACTGTTTCATTATAAATTCATTTTATTCTGAGTCAGAAGACTCCCAAGTCTTTCTTGGGTTTTGTTTGCATGCTCTTAGAATGGTTTCCCTTGTTGTCATAGTCCCTTTTGCCACACTAAGAATAGAAATCCTAATGCACTGCATTACAAACTACCAAGTTTATTAGGTTGCATAGATATTACCACAGATTTAATCTATTAAAGCCATTAGTATTTGCTAAGTATGTAGCAATTACAATTTCTGGAGCTAAAGAACAAACAGAAAACAGAGTTAAAATGTACAGGACAAAGTAGAAATCAGAATACTTCAGGGCTTTCCAGAGTGATTTTATATTAATCAGATTTTCTGTATCTCTCTTTTCTTTCATCTCTTTTGCACTTCACTGACTTTTTCCAGTTTCATGTATTCTTTCTTCCCTCCCTTCTCTTGTCCCAGAGACAGGATTCAATTGCAGAGAATATATTTTTTTTATTGAGGCCAGACAACTAACAAGTCCCTCAGGAATGGGGGTAATGTCTTCTCTACCACAAAGGTATTGTGTAGGGTGAGGATGTTTACTGTTTTTAAACAGAGATGACCATCCCAAGTTTATCTTGCTGTAAAAAGCAAGGATCCACAGGTGCATGTAGATTTTACTAAGACCTACACAAGTTCTGCACTGTTCTACACCTTGATGATTTGATTTCAGCTAACTCACCTCCCAGTAAAGCCAAACGCCTTGGTGCATCCACTGCCTTTTTATTGTATAAAAGCTTTGGTACAAGTTATCACTGAAGACAAAGTGAATGGTTCTGCTCAGTAATAACTTTAAAGATCTTCCATCTAACTAAGGTCTGTAAGCATAGGGTTGGCCTACAACCTGCAGATTGTCCTGCGGAGTATCTCTAGCACCCCCTCAGCTTGAGCCAGAATAAATATTTAGGTGGACTGACACTTAAGCTTCTACAAAGTGCCCCTCTAATTATGTCAATTCTCTCCCTTGGGCTTTTCAGCTTGAAAAAAAAAATAATAGAACAGTCTCCACTAAAAATCAGAATAGCTATGTTTCATATTTAGTGACAGAAAGACCTCCACAGCTTCAGATAAGCATGTGACAGATCGAGATAGCACATGGGCTATACACCATCCATAAGGAAGGAGATACTCAGCTAATGGACTGTCTCAGAAATACTGGCCCTGCTGAAGTAAATGTCAGAACTCACATCGACTTCAAAAGAGCTGCAATTTTACCTTCCCTAAATTGCCTAAAATTACAAAATCACAATGAATATCCTCAAGGATAGACAGTCCAGAGACTTCAGGTACTTCTGCTATGAGGTATTGATAACTTGAGAGGCTTGGCCACAACTTCTAAGTACCTCTGCTTCAGTTAAAAAGGAGCACACAAAGAAAGAGATGATCTCTAAAGGTCCCTTTTAACCCTTACCATTCTATGATTCCATGACATTTTCTCAGGTGAGGAAACTTTAACTACCAATGACCTTACTAGCAGATGTTGGCAGTTACTAATGGATGACAGCAGAAAGAAATAAAGTAAAAGACACCCTTATGGTAAAGGCCCATTTATTTTATTAATTTTAACACAGTGACTTTTGGCATCACAAGTGACTCAGCCAGGTTTCGGGAATAATTAATACTCACTTGTCAGGTTCACTGCATCTATATACCCTGTGGTTTAGTGAGATGATACAATCAAAGCTTCTCCCCTTGAGTTTGGAATGACCCTTTAAGGACTTAAGGGAAGTTCTAGAGAGATAATTAAATTCACAGGTGTGCCTATAAAATTAAACTGCTGCTTTTTGATAGACTCGTAACTTTCTGATACATTGAGTTTCTTCAGAAAGATTACAGGCTGACCCAAGCAAAACAATGACTATAAAAATGGTGAAAGCTACCACAAACTAGAAAAGTGGTCTTATCAAAAGTTGTGTGATACTACAAGAAGCTTGTATCTAATTTTATACACAGCTAGAAAAAATAGTAACGGAATATTACACTCAGAAATACACATGCATGGGAACATGCAAGCTTTCTCCTTGTGGATATCTGAACACCAAAGCACCTGATAGAGTGGAGTCATAATCTGAATAGTTAAGTTTCTATGGGTTAATATTATTTCTGAAGTATTATTTAGAGAAGAGCAGAAATAGCTACTCATCTGCAAAGGCCAAGATGCATGCAGGACTGCAACAATGTACTGTGAGGCTAAGGGACTAGCCTTTGACAGGGCAAACCCTGCTGTCCTCCATCCCTGGTCAACAAAAAGCACTTTCAAACTCCCGCAGCTTGAAGCTATCAGTATCCTCAAACAGCACAAGCAGAAGGTTCAGGTGCTTGGTTTAACCAAGTAGGGAAGCTTTCACCAAAGCAGGCTGCAGGGATGGTTATTCTGGCTGACAGGCAGTTGGGAGCACCCATACCTTCTGTTGGCTTAAATGGACATTTCTTTACAGCACTCTCTCTCCTCCATTGTTAACACAGCTACCAGCTCTATGTACACAGTAGGGTTGAGACAGAGAGGGACCCTGATAGCAGCACTAGCTGCCACCTGTGGCAGCCTGCTTCTTCCCTGAAGTAATACCAATTACACAAGAAAAGTAGCTGAATAGGACAATACTTAACAAGTTGCCCAAGCTTACAGTCTAATTATCCAGAGTCAACTGAAACTAGTACCACTGTATGTTACCTTTGCCCTGAGTTGAAAACCAAGGAGGTACAGAAGGAACCATACGCTCAGTTTGAATGTGAGTATAACCTGATATTATCCAAAAGTTAAAGGATCTTGATACCAGAAAATCAAAAGTAAATCTAAATGGCAACATGGGTGAATTCAGAGAAACCTGATAAAATACAAGGATCAAATTCCTTTCTTTCTTACTACACGATCACTTATTTCAGAAACAGATATACAAGGTTAAAACATTATTTGTGTGTATTCACCATCAGTTATCATGCTCCTCATGAAAGCCAAAACTGAAACAATAGATCTTAGCAGAACAGACTGTAGGGACAATTCTCACCTTATTCCAGCCAGGTTAGCTTCACTCGACCACAGAAAAGCCTCAGAAACCCAAGAGAAGAATCACTGAAGGGCTTTCTCGTGCTCCTCTATCAGCCGAAACACAAGTTGAACTACCATCTGCTGAGGAGCAATAACAAATAGCCTAAGGATGGAAAGATCAGAAGTGGGACCAGCTGTTTCCATTGTTAATAACAGAGTTACCCCAGGTGAGAGACATATGGCCACCTGCAGCCTACATAGAAAAAAGACAGGCTATTTGTTACAGCTGAAGAGGCACAATGCACTCAGAGGGGGCGGTCCCTCCATGGTAAAGGGGCTGTGACTAAATGTGGTATCTTTGCATTGGCATGAAGAAGTCTGTAGAATGGGCTTTGTTTTGTTGTGAAGATTAATGAAAAAAAAAACACCGCTCTTGGACAAAAATGCTTGGATGTTATGAGTGCTATGTGTGTGAGTAGCTTGTGTATGAAGCCAGAGTGTTGATGTGGCTCCATTTTCCTCCTGTCATTACTGTGAGTTTTCCTATACCACATTTTTCAGAGAAGAAAAGTTGAGTAAATGCTATAGACTGAGTCATACATTCATTCTTAAATTAAAAAAAAACAAAACAACACATGTCCACAGAGAGCAAAACTATGAAAACCAAAGGCAATTGGTGTTTTGATACAGGAGCGGTTTGGGTGGCTGTAAGGCTGGCCTGTCTCAACTGTCAGACTGGTGAACGCCTCCTCTCCTCTATACACAGCAATTCTGCCAGCTCATGCCATGGTCCTCTAGTGCAGGCCCTGGCACAAGTCAGCTTTTCTCCAGGACAACCCTGCTTATCTAGGAGGCAACTGTCACCCATGGCCCAAACAGTGCTGTGTTTCTGGCAGGGCTCTGCCTGGCTGCCTCCTTCCACTAGAGAAAGGAAGAAGGCTTCAATGGTCAATGTGGGATAGATGCTGTGCTTTTAAGCTGGCTTAGCTATTGACTCTTTGCTGTTATGTTCGCTCATCTCAGCTGCTTTTCCTCCTGCTTTTGGAGATGTCACTGTTGCCGGGACTTTCCTGGATGAGACTGCTGCCTGCTTAAAATAGCTTTGATCTGTCTTACACAGGTGGAGAGGCATCCTTTTCAAAAGTGGGTGTGCAAGTGTTAGTTGTACTAGTGAGAAGCCCACTGCCCCAATGGTCATTAAGCTACTACTCCTGCTATCAGTGCTGCCAACGGATGCTGTGCTGGGACTTCTGCCTTCTGCTGCCCCTAAGTAAGCATTAGTGCCGGTAGTTACCCTTCCGTTCCAGCCAAGCAAAGTCTAGGCAAACTCTTTTTCCTCTCGATTTATTTCAGTGCTTGTTCAGGCCTATATGCTTTTTAAACAGCAAGGAATGGTTAGGCTTTTGTGTTTACTGGTTTGTTGCTAATAAAAAAGTGAAATTCTGGAGAAAAAAAAAAAAAATCACATGATGAAGGAGCTCAGATCTGGGACCGAATCCAGCATTGACTTTAGAGGACAGAAATCATGAGGGATGTGTCGTATTAGTAGCTTGCAGCTAATGGGCTGGCAGAGCCTAGAAGCTGCTCTGGCTTATTGCCCAAGGCCCGTGGAACCGCTCAGGTAACAGTCTTCAACATCTCAGCCAGCAGAGTTTGATGTTTTCTTCATCCAAAGATAATTAGTTAAGGTTTCCACCGTGCACTAGCTTCATTCATAGGTATAGTCCTGCCCCTTCCTACCTCAGCTGTTTTGCATTTTCTTGGGTCACAAAAAAACCTGTGTCAGTGCCCTAGGTTAATGCCTATTGCAGATTTCTAAAGGGTAGCACCTGCCTCTCTGCACTAGGCACAAGCAGAGCAATAAGCACCATAAGAAAATAAGCAGAGCAGACAAGAGAAGAGTGTCTGACTATCCTTTGAACAAAAGGATAACAAGGAAGTCATTCACAAGGAAAACATAAGAGTGACAAGCGACAGCCTGTCTCACCAGCTTATGTCAGAATCAAATCCAGTAGAAAGGCTGCAACACAATGTAAAACACGTACTCACTGCAGCCTGGCATTAGCAAGCAGGAAGTGCTGACTCCCCACCTGACTCAAGATGGTGAGGGATAGTGAAAATGTTCAAAATTATAAAGAAGGGAGAGAAAATAGCAGAGCTGTTTCAGGAGGTTCTGTTCACTTTGTCCTGGATAAAGACAATAGTTCACAAAACTAAGAAAAACAATATTTAGCTTTGTTGTGAGAGCCTCCTGCAGCAGACAGAAAACAATACTGTTTGATGAAAGTGAGGTCAAAGATGCAGCTAAACCAGTTGCATTGTGCAACAGCTGACAGACAAGGAGGTAGCAGGCCAGATGAGGAGGTACCATGGCCTCTGGCTTTCTGGAGCCCTAACTCACACGACCAGCTACCATTATAGCTGAGCCAGCAGCTTTGTATCCACAGCATCTAAAACCAATATCAAACATCTGGATCCTGCATGAAACCATAACACATCTCATCACAACCTCGTGTTATTTCTAGAAAAACAGCATGGAAAAGAAGCAGCCATAAGCATAAATCTCCTTACTCTGAAATATGTTACAGATCATCCTTTCACCCAAAAGAGGCCCAAGTGTTTACATGAGACTATTAAAATGAGCAAAAATTGACAAGTCTCAAAACAGAGGTGGCTTGTAAGATATGCACACGTAGCCTCTCTTTCCCTGCCCAGTTTACCTAGTCTGGGTGTAGTATCACATCTTTTCTTCATTAGCTAACCTTTCACTGCCTCCAGTGCAAACATTTTGTACATCTAAATCAGTTACAATACTTATAAATATACAGTCCTAAATGATCATTGCTAATATCTTCATTAAAGCACCTGACATATTATGAGAGCCATTCTCAGTACACAGCAAAACATTTAAATTCCTAATTCTTACATTTTTCTCTTCTCAAAACTGTTTCAGTTCACAGTGTTTGTCTACATTTTCCATTCCAAGTGTAATGAAAATAAACTGCTGCCTTGTACAGAAAATATTTGTTGTTTCTTCCAGTAGGGAGAACCTGTAATTCACCTATTATCAGGAGATGATTTGCTGCATTTATCTTCTTAGCTGTAAGAAGCATTTGATAATAATGTGGGAAGCTTTTCAAGTTTAACTAGGGTGAAAAAGGCAAGAAAACCCAACATAGGTCACAAGATGCTTTGCAAATTATTATGCCCAGGCTTTTAACGGCTCTACTTGAACAAATACAGTATACCAAAAGAAAAACAAAATTGCTTTTTCCAAGGTACTCAAAGTTGATACAATCATCTAAAAATCCAGTAAGAATTTCTCATGTATTCTCTGAGGTTTTGCCTACACTTCTCTCTTTTCATTTCTTCCAGGGCTTTTGGCTTGCCTGCAAAATGAAACTGCAACACTGCCGTGTCAAAAACGTCATCAGCTTCTTCTCTATTTTCTTAATCTGCAAGAGCTGGCTAGTCACCTAAGAGGCAAAAATATCCAAGAATTCACTATTTTGGCTTGGCTGGCTAAAATACAGACCTGAGCAGAGACATTGTAAATCATCTACACGATAATAAGACTTTTAGGCTGTTAATTTTTCTCTGGGATTATTTCTAAGAGGCAAAAAAAGTACACATTACAAATAATAGCAGTTTGCTGGTTTTTTTTATAAACCAGTTTCCCATCACAGGTTCTCCTATTTTTATTAGTATTTTTAAACTACCAGGCGTGAAACTGGCAGGTCCTAGTTTGCAATTATTTTTTTGGAGCTAAGTTTTTTGCCGTCAGCTAACAGCTGATTTACTGACATTCTCATATGTCACTGGAGTGAATAAACCAAAACAAATGATTCTTTACTTCAGGAATTTAATTTCTTCCTAGCACCAACAGCTTTCCTCTTCCTTGAGATTTTGGAGGTGATTTCTTATGGTTGCAAATCTAATGCTGAGTTTGTGGCCCGTATGGATTGCGTCAAATGTCATGCAGGCAAATCAATCAACGTTATCATCTTTTAGCATCCCTTGCTTGTTTATGCAGATAAAAGAGAACAGACACAATTAAGTCAATACATCATTACGTTGGTTAAACAAACAAAGGTAATCTCAGGTATCTGGCATCCCTAAATAACATATTGAGAAGGAGAAGTGAGTCTAGAGTGTCTAAATGTCTTAGGAGTTGCAAAGTAAGCTCCAAATCAATGGAATTTATAGGTCATATTATTTAGTGTCTGGAAAAATAAATGAAGGAATGCAGGAACAGCTTAAAAAGGTGTAGCCATTGTCTCATATCAAATATTATGGAAAATGTGAATAATGAAAATGAAGTCTGTTTATCTGTCTGTTTTTAAAGAACACACTCTAATTGAGGAAAAGCAAGGAAGGTACATTGGAAGTTCTCAGCACGGTAGGAGATGTTGCTGTGGGTGGGGTGCTTTCAAGAGCATTGAATATTGTACATAAACTGATTGAGACCAGATGCAGCCTGTGCTTTTGATATGATTTTTCTGATTCGTTTGTGTACACTGGTTCTAAATTAAATTCAGTGTTGATTTCCTAAATCTAAAAGTATAAAATAGTAGGACTTCTTCATAAGCAGATCCTAGCAGTTACAAAGAATAGTGCTTTTGTGTTAGCATGAGAAAGACATCAACATACTTTGTTCATTTTGTATTTTTTAAGGATGAGAGCTTTCCTGGAAAGTAATTTCAAGGCAACTGCAACAACATTTCTATAAACTCTCACTTTACCTTTAAGAAATTATTTCTTACATTGAAGACTTTTTTCTTTTAATGAAATTATGTTTCTCCCTTAAGTGTTGTTTGAGGTGCAACTCTCGGAACAACTCAGACAGAATTCAGGTTCCCACTAATGAGTTGATATTGAACTGAGTATGAGCTGGCAGTGTATCAACTGCTCATCATTAAATCATTCCCAAAATGAACATTAATGAACTGCACCTACTCCAGAAATGCAAGGTAGCTTATACTTCTCCCAATCTCTAATTCATGGCGAAGTAACTGGAATCCAAGCTACACTGCTGACTTCATTCAATTGCTTCATAACAAACTGCCATAAAAACAACAAGGTTTTGCATGCACATACTAGACATTCTCATACATATTAATTTTGTCACATAATGTATTACAGCTTCTCTAGTGAACTTCTGTGTGGAAATGAACAGTCCTAATATCCTGGTTTAATCTTCTAACTCTTTATTGGAAGAAAGTATTTCTCTTTAAAAATCAAATAAGAATATGTTTTCAATACCAAAGTTTTGTATTCTGATCACTTTTTCCACTAAATCAGTGAAAAACAAAGAAAAAAAGATGTAATTCAAATGATTGTCATTTTGCCATTTGCTTTTTTATCTCAGAGGTATTTAAATTTGATGGTGAAATATCAAAGCTTCTTTACCCACAATTTTCTGGAGGAGTCTGACATCAGGTTACACTTGCAGGACTGGAAACTTAATTTGGAAAGAAGCCTGTGTGTGAAGCGCTTTTTTTTTTTTTTCACTGAGGAGATGTCCACGTAGACTAATACAGCTTGCAGAGTGATTGTCTAGAAATGGTTATCCAAGTGTCATGTCCACATGTTAAAATACAGCTCAGGAAAAGGTTACAGAATTGATTTGAGGTCTCAAATCACATTTTACAGTGAAAAATTCAGGGGCAGTCTATTCAAAGAGAAGGTTAGAAAGATATTTGGTCATAACTGCATCTGTGGAGATGAAAAGTACCTGAGTCTAGTATATTACAATATTTATATGCATGCAGCAACAGATCAAACTGTATGATGGCAGCAAGAACCAATTCAGTCTACATTTCTGACATGTGGCTACCCAGGATCAGTTTATTATCATAAACTGTGTCATTTCAGGTGATATTTAGCCATCCCTATTCTGGTGGGCAGCAACCTCTGGGAAGGAGATGGGTGAGCAGCAGAGGCAACAGGTGCTCCAGTGATCTCATCTAAGCTGAACATTGAATGCATATTAACATCTTTGGATTATGAGATACAAAACACCAGGGATCTGAAATTAGCATTGTTCAAACACAACACGAAATGCATGCTTTTGAGAGAGGAGAGAGAACTATTTGAACAGATTCCTGGGGGACACAGTAGATTTCTTATTATCTGATGTGTTTAAAACAAAACTGGATGGCTACTAAAGCCTATGACCAAATAGAAGCTAGGGATTTTTTTTTACAGACATCAATGGACTGATTTCTATTACTTTTTTTATTTAGGAGGTCATAATAAGCCTTTTGGTCCTCTAAATACAAGAACCTGAGAGGCTTTGACAGAAGACCCAGTTGAATTTGATACTATAAATTCCCTTCATTAGGACAAAGCAGAGGCTCAAACCATTGCTTTGCTATAGCAGCCTTGGAACAGAAGGAGCATCAGGCTAAAATGTCTTCTATTTGCTGTGACAAAGATGTCACAGACTTCAAAAATCATTCCCTGCTTCTCCTCTCACTTTTGGTTAGTAGTAACTTGAAGTAGCTTTTCTCTCCTTAGTGTTGCAAGCACCTTTCTTTCCTTGGGCATCCAATGGGAGAGGAAAAGAATAAAGCTGTGAACATGATATAGCTGAGATTCGTGCCTGTAATGGAAGGATATTTCTCCATATTCCAATTCAGAGAAAATTGCTGGGATTACTTTTGTTGGTGCAGTTGTTTTGAACTTTTAAAGCATGTTGAATGGCCCTTGAACTTTATGAAAAGCCATTTTTAAAAGTTGGGGGTTTCTTAAATTTTAAAAAAAATCCTTAATGACTGAGGGTGATTAAGCACACTAGCATTCAAATTCAGAGGCTGGTATACCATCCAAACGCCATTTACTATGTTTCCTAGTTTTTGGGATGTATAGCTATATAATAGTTGCATTATAATATACATAATAACATGTTAGTTATAAAAAGCAACAATGCTGCTATCCAGGAGACATATACCTAAAGAAATTCTCAGATGTGTTTGCACTGCCCACTTACTGAAGTCAGACATTTATGGTAGCTGACTGATCTTTCTGGGCTCCAGGCGTGCTCTTTATCATTCTCTTGTACTGGTTTTGAAATAAGACCTTACAGAACAATTCTAGAGAAATCATGTGGTTAATTTGACCAGCCAACTTGTATATGTAAACAAGAAAATACAGATACTTCTTAAAATACTGTGGTCTAGTTTTTCATGAAAGAGTGGCAGATTCTCAGGATATTCCCTGAGACTCCCCTGACTCTTCAGTTTCCAAAACTTGTTCTAAACCTCTGTTCTGAAAATCAGACCCCTCTAAAATGTTTTCATTTGAACATCAAAATTTTCTAGTCACCTTTCACAACCTTGGATTAAAACCACCACAAAAGAAGCCACTTTATTACCTGAAACCAGAAGAGATCTTTTTGTTTAGGCCCCCTCCTGACACTACAAATACATCTGAGTGGAAATCAGTACTCTGTTTAGAAAATGTTCTTCTATAACAAAAAAATTATTTCAATTTGCTTTTCACAGAACCTTTTAGCACCAGGGGACTGCTAATGACACGACACACTGTGGAGCAGTGAGGCAGTGAAACACCCTTTTTGCATCTCCTTACAGACTCTGTCTTATTTTAGCACAGGGTAAAAACAGAGGTAGCAAGATCCTAGGCCACATGAGGAACCCAAACATATATAACAGAGTTCATTATGCAATGCTAAACTTCCCCACTGCTAAGATATGCTGTTATGGCTGTCTAGATGCTGGTCTTGCCATGGGCTGTATCTGAGGATGTGAGTATATGGCAGCACGTTGATCCTCAGAGGCCAGCATGTCAAGGAGGTATCAATGTTATGAAAAGCTGAATCAGAGGACAAAGCTCTAAGTAAGGACATATACAGTTGCACTCACAGCTACCTTGCAGTGGCATTTGTGGCACCTAAGGGCACTAGCAGCAAAGGGGGACTAGAGGACTATCAGCTCCTTTCTTGCTTCCCCACACATTCAGTATGGGTAGAAAAATACTATAGCACTTCTAGGGTTTGTGATTCTAGAAGCAGTATTCTTACATCAGCAAAAGAAAACGTTTGGCTGTATAATGGCAATTTCTTCTTAAACAGGACTGTTCTTCATTATTAATCCAATTGATTTCTTCTAAAGAAGAAATATGTGCAAAAAATCCTCTTGTAGAGAACTTTTGCAATGTTCCTTGCAATTTTCAGAAGTCTTGGGAATTTTGCCTAAGTTTCTGCCAGCAGCTTTTAAAATTAGGCCCTCTCTGTTGGTAGCTAGCTTTAAACATCTGAAGCTGGTCTATTTAAACTTCAGAATTAAACCATCGGAAGTTCAAATTGTTCAGAGTTTTGGGCTGAAAGCCTCAGACAATGCACTTTTCCTTCAGATTTGGAGTAATCACAATTTAGAGGTGTGGGCTCCCTTCCATGTGACAAGATTAGGTCCTCACAAAGGTGGTCTTCCCCTGGCAGTAAACTAGGCCAACAAAAATAGACTGTGATATTGCCACCAAAGATCACTAATCATGGAATAACGTAAAAAATGGAAGGTTTAGAGGTAGATCATTCACACGAGAGGCAACTTCTCTAAGAGGAAAACAGTACTTCTTTCCCACTTTCCTGGGACATAGTCTTGGATCAATTTTTATGTTTCTAGAATAAAGCATTAAGTATATCTTTCTTGTCAGCTTGCAGTGGGTTGTTTAAAATAAATTTAACATTTATGGTGCCTCAAATTTTGTCTTTACTGCAGTACTTCTTGTTCTCACTATAGAATATACTACAAATATCACAATGAAGCCCAAATATCAGAAACACTTTCTTTCATGGCAGACTCTAAACACAGAGCTCATAAAACTGCAGTTATCTTAGTACTAGTAGTACTTAGAAGTAAAAGTCCATAACATATTCATCTTCCAGTGGTAAATCCGCTAAAGTCAGTGAGCTAAGAGCTAGAATTAACTTGACTTTTGGAGAAAAAAATAAGCATGAGAGTCCTGCATGGGAGTTCAAGACAGGGGTTTCTAAATGAACAAGAAAACTTAAGAAGTGGAGGGCTTCCAGAAAGACTCTCTGAACATCATTTGGGATGCTGAAAAAGTTGTACTCAGCAAATAGTTCATTATCGTTTCCTGTGGAGCCAGAGGAAGGAGGAGAAGGAGATCTGGAGAGGCTATTAAGAGCAGAGTAAGTCATAGCCCATCCAGCAGAAGAGAAATGGTAGAGGGGAATATACTTGAGAAAGGGATATGAATGTCTTTTTCACTAGCAGCAAAGAGGCAAAAGAAGACAAGAAGTTTCTTCATGAAGTTGTAAGATTTCGAAGAAAGAAGCCCCAGGAGAATAACAGTAATGAAGCAGAGAGTTTGTCGGTGTAAACCCTAGCTAACTTCTCTTTTCCTAATATGTAAACTCGACAAAACTGCTCACAACTGACTGATCTCTGCACTGATGCTCTGGAGAGGCTGGGAAATTAAGAGGGATGGAGCTGAAATACCAGTCTACTTCCTAGGTCTTGGTCAAGCTGGTCAAAGAACTACATTAAGAACATGTAGAACTCACATTTCAACCAGAGCCAGAAAGAATTCAGCTCCCATACAGATGATTTGAAATGTGGCTTTCTGAACATTAATCTTCATCAATAAAGGACAGCATCCCAAGTTGCTCTTCCATATTTACAAATGATTTTCTGTTTGAGAAAAGGCTTCCATGTTCATCTAATGCTGTCCATAATAATTTTTAGAATTAGATTGGACAAACTAGCAACTAATAATCATAGGATTCTAGGACAATTCAGCTTGGAAGGGACCCCAGAAGGTCTCATGCCCAACCTCCTGCTCAAAGCAGAGTCAGCTCTGACATCAGACCAGGGTGTTCACAGCTTTCTCCAGCTGAGTCTTGAAAACCTTCAAGGATGGAGACTGCACAACTTCTCTGGACAACCTGTTTCATTATTTGACTCTATACCATCTGAATCTTGCATTTCAACTAATGCTTGTTTCCCCTTTTCCATCCTGCATGCCAGACTGTGAGTAACTCAGCTCCATCTTGTTGATAACTTCCCTGTGGTTCCCATGTGGGTCCACATGGTTGCTTCTCTCTCTCTTCCCACTCATTGTACCACCACCAGCCAGAAAAGAAGTAAGGTCAGAGCAAGAAAGAACAGGAAGAACCTTCTTCTTCCAGCTTCTTCTTAAAAAATGATCATGGAGGCATATAATTGGCTCAGCCCCAGAAATGGGTCTGGCTTAGAGCTGGGGAGAGTTTTGAGAAACTTCTTACAGGAGAATCTTTACAGCCCCTTCCCCCTTACCAGAAATGGCTCCATGTCAAACCATGACACCACGTTCCTCTAATCAGTATATATGGTACTGCTTTTCTGCTGGCAAAGCAGAGAGGAAGCTGTGATGCCAATATGCCTGAAGTTTGCCTGAGGCATATCTCTGCCAGTTTAAAAGCTTCACCACCTTCCTGAGTTAGACTAGCTCAGCAGAGTAGTAGTGATCCAAAAATCACAACTTAGGGACTTGTGCCCTTGACAAAGAACAGTTTCAAAAAACTGAAATCCCCATCTTGCCCTCAAGAGAAATATATATAAAAAATACATGTCTAAAAAAGTCTTAAATTAATATTGCTATATACCTCAGTCATTAATTTGAAGTCTACAAACAAAATGGTATCCCTTCATTATTCTTTTCACACTAGCTTCAGTATAAGTATTTCAAGCAATTTATCCTCTAAAAACCACTTTTCCTCACTTAGGGAGTCATTCAATGTCACCAGGAGCTTTGTTCAACAAAAGCATGCTAAATCAGACTGTGGGGCAGCATTTAATAATCAGACCATACTTGACATTTGCAGGGTAGATCTGAGTCCAAGAACCATGAACAAGCCTTCAGACATATAATTTGTGCTACAGCAGCAGACAAGCAGAAGAAAATCAGATGGGTGCTGACAGCAAGGCCAAGTGCATCTTAGGCATAGCTATGTGAATCCAATGCATAGGCACCTTAATTGATGGACTCTCCATCAATGAAAAGACAAGGCACTTCATTAAATGCCACCCTCATGATTGAAAAGTGGAGTCTGATGGTCCTTATATCTGTGAGAAAAGAGAGAACAAGTTGGCTCATGACCTGAGAGACCCAAGAAAAGAATAGTTGCAATCTCCATGTTGAAAGAATGTCACAAATACCTCCTTTGTCACTCCTCTGTGTTGACCTCCATATCAGTCAAGACCAAGTGTACTACATCTACTTTCCCTAGATCAAAGTTAGCAGCCCAGAAGATGCCACAGAGGATGAATTATACTGGATGAGCTTCCCCTGTATGTAGAGAAGCCCTAGGCATATCCCCCGTACTGCTAGCTGGATGTATCTCAAGCCCTGTGCTTGACACTGTGAATCCATCCCTTTCTTGACTATTCCAACAGCTGTCCACCCATTTGGGCCTGAGACTGAAGGCAGCAGAACCAAGGCTTTTAATCCCCATCCCAGTGCCCTTTATTTTTCAAACTTTCCAGCCTTGAAGTTACAGGAGATATCACAGATTACTGTGCATGTAGCCAAATTCAGTTGTCTCCAGCACTCGCTTGAAGAATAGTAGAGTTAGAGGAACTAATTCAAAACAGCCAGATAATACCTGATTTACAAGTAGCTAGAGAGGAAGAACTGGTGCTGAATGACTGTAAAAGAGTCTCTTGGAGCCAGGGAGAATTTACAGCCATTTTTTATGCAAGATTTAATCATCCTGATGGACATTTTTGTTGAAGGAGCACATTTAAGACCAATCAATATGGAAAACTCTGAAGGAATAAATAAGATATTTTGCTAGTTCAAGCTACTGGTAACAGGGAGCATTTTAGACGTTGTCAGGCAAGATCTTCCTCTAGAATTGTATTGGCTACCCACTTGTCATGGTTTTGTGTGGAACTATTTTTTGTTTGGTAACAGGTGGAAGGGGCTGCAGTGATGATCCTAGTAAGCAATTCTCAAAAAATCTCCCTGCTCTGAGGTAGATCCACCTCCAGCCTGGCCACGCCAATCTGGAGCCTCTGCCAGATCTGGGAAATCTGCAGCAGGAGCTGGAGAAGTGGTACAAGATGGAGATGACCATGCAGATCCCATAGGCTGAAAAGTAGGAAGGAAGGAGGAGTATGGGACTGGAGATCACTCTGTAACCTGTGGCAAGAGAACAACTGTCCCCTTGCAGCCCATGGAGGGCAATGGCAGGACTGAGAGCCATCAGCAGCTTCAGGTGTGTGTGCCCAGATGGGTGAGGCTGTGTGAGGAGGCAGCCATGGCACAGGCCATGTTGAAGAGTATACGGGTCGCAGAGACACACACAGGAGGTGTAGAGGAGCTGCAGCCTTGGGATGAACGCACATTAGAGCAGCCTATGCAGGGCTGCCTGGCCTGTGAGGGTCTCCACACTTGAGCAGGGAGGACTAGTGAGGAGCCTGTTTGCCTTGAGGAAAGACAAGCAGCAGGAGCCATCAGAACACGACTGACTGAAACCTCCATTACCTGTCCTTCTGCACTCAGGAAGGGAGGAGATAAAGACACTGGCCTGGACTCTGAGCCCATGAAGAGAGGAAGGTGGTCTTAAAGGGCTGGTTGTGCTCTTCATCATCATACCACTCTGTGTTGTTTTCTGTTTGTTATGGTTTTGGTTGTTGGTGGACAAAATTAATTTCTGTTTTCTTCCCCAACTTAAGCACGCTTGCCTATTTTGCCTGGGACTATAAGTGGCAATTAAGCCTTCCCTGTCATTAGGGTGTTCCAAAGGCCCTAGGTACTTATGGCTGATCATGGCCCTTTCTTCCTGGATGGGCCTAAACCAGGACAACACTCCAACTACCCCATTCCCTACCCTCCTAAAAGTTTTCAAGTTGACATCAGAGGCAAGAGGACAAAGTGTATGTCCATAACTAAGATACTCCAAGGCACTCTTCTTGTTTAAAGTAACTTAAGCCAAAGTTTTAAATCAGAACTTTGTCTTATCACCAAGCTTCTTAAGGGTCTGTGGAAGAAGTTACAAGGTTTTCACTTCTGCAATATTGCTGCAATGCGATATATACTATTATTATTACAGGCATCACTCTTGACAGCCTCAAATACCTTGGCTTTTTCTGTTTGGACTACCTTTGAACTTGCCCCTCTAAACCCTTTCCTCACAGAAAACGTGATCTATAGCAAGGAAGCTTGTACTGACCTGTAAATGGCCTGAGAGTCAGTCTCAGTGCAGTTAGAGCAAAAGTACCTGATGCATTTCAGCTTGATCAGTTTGAGCAAAAGCTGAAATTTGTACCCAGTAACTATAGTGCTGTTGACACCTGAGCCACTTTGATGAAAGTCAGCTCAGATAGACTACTCTTTCTGCAGTTACCCCCACCTCTGCCATTGTACATACCTAAAGACTGCTGAGTAATTGCACAGGCTTTGACAGGAAAATATCTCCGGTTCAGATGGTTCCAGTTGAGAAACACTTCCACTCTCCAGACACTAGAAGCCTCTGGTGTCTTCTAGAGGCATCCCCATGCAGGGGATATGTTTTCTATCTTCCTCTTCCTCCTCATCCACCCCATTGAAAGAGCAGAATCTCCCCAGTGCATGCTCAGGGGGTCCTTGTCAAGGTGGAAAAAGAATTAAAAGAACTAGAGAAATTTTCCTACAAAAGTCAACACATTCATATTGCATCCTTTATGAGAGACTTTTCCATGGATGACTATAGCCTCCTCATTCGCCACAGGATGACAGCGAGCACATCCTGTAAATATATGGCACCCAAAGAATAAAGTCATATTTGGTTCAGCAGCCTGTCCCTGCTCCAACAGCCTTTTCTGGCCTTTTTGTATTGCTTGATAATCCTCAATATTTATCTGCTTCCCCTTTCCATCATTAGTATAACTGTTTTATTTGCATTTCTTATCATCTACAAGCAGTTTAAGAACCATTCTGTGTTCCCAGCACTCAAAATTAGAGAAAAGCCAGTAACCTTGACATATAAGAATAGATATATAGTGTCTGAAAGGAATAAAACACAGATCCTCATACAAGCCTAGGAAGTAAATTTTCTATCAGAGAGAATTTATTCCCACTTTTAGTTGGACTATACTAAATTATACCAGATCAGAATCCCAGCAAATGATAAAGTGATTAGTCTACCCTCTGCTACACCTCCCCATTTAGTCCCTGTGGAACATAATTAATGTGCAGTTGACCCTTCTCTTGCAAAACATTAATAAGCACTGTAAACAAAACCTAACAAATATCACATTGCCCAGCACACCTCACTTGTGCACCTCCCAGGAATCAATACTTTGCTACAAATCACCACCATTTATTTAGACTCTTTCCATGCATGAGACAATGTTTATACTCAAGTTGCAAAGAAATAATTGTTCATTGGAGGCATTATATCATTATTTTAAATACTGTTGAGAAATAGCTGTATTTCAGTCATGCCTTCATTATTATTGGCTATATAGTCGCTATTTTTTAAAAAATCTATATTTTTTCTATATCAGAGATTATTTTATATGTGTATGAAAATGTTGTTGCTCATCAGCTGTCATCCCTTAACATTGGCATTAGTTTTTTTATGAAAAACGGACTTAGCAGGTGCAGTTCCCATCATAGCTTCATAAGCTCCGTCATTTGCACTTCCATAGAATCATAGAATGGCAGAGTTGGAAGGAACCTGAAAATATCACACCTTCTTTTCAGTCACTGCAACGGATTTCTGCAGTCACAGCAGATATTTTCAGCTATTTGAAAGGAGTTTCCAAATTCACAGGATAATTTCAGGAACATCACTGAAAATCTGTTAGGGCAACTTACCATGTACTGCAGTTTCAAGTATTAATGTTCAATATTGAACTCTTATAGCCAAAACCTTAAGAATCAAATCTAGGAATTATTATATATAATACAATATCTATTTAACTCCAATGTGAAATGTATTTTGTATTAAAAGAATTATTAGTTACAAAGTAAAATAGTTAATAATATTCAAAAGAAATTATATATTATAGTCCTGAAAGGGTAAACCTAAGTTTAGTTTTTCAAGTTCAACCTTCTGTTTCATTACAGTTTCATTTAATTTCTCAGACTTAGAATTGTATTAAAACTTAAAACTCAGGTACATGGGCAGTTTGTTGGGGTTTATTTGGGGTTCAGTTCTTTTGAGAACTATGACATGGTGGCTGGGGATTTTTCTTTTTAACCTGAGATTAGGGACACTTACAGAGTGAAGTGAACCTTGTTTCCACCACAGAAAAATATAGATGCTCAAATTAATTTTGCTTGAATCTAACCACAGGAATCTAGTCTTCCTGAGAAAACAAATCTTGAAATGTGTTAACTTCTTAAAACAAAACAAAACAAAACAAAACCATTAAGAGCTTGATCATTTATTACTCTATCAGCTTTGCTAGTATATCTCTTAGGACATATTCAGATCCTTTATATTTGTCACCATTTAGCTAGTCCACAACTCTATTAATCCTTAATAATAGCCATTCTTTCCTCCTAGCAAAAACCAGTCCTAATAGGTATGATTGTTAAAGATCCTTTATCTCTTAGGTTTCCCCCTTACTTGGCAATATGCTTACATCATGCTTTCTGTTCTGAAAAGCACTTACAAAATAATATCATGAGGTTCATGCTTACAGTTTTTCAGTCTCAAATGCACTAAGTTTACGAGGAGCAATCTTCTAATTCCATATCCTTCAAGTTCTACCTAGACTTTGACAATGAATCTTTGTCCTTTCCATTTCCAACATCATGGGAAATAAAGCTCTATCTGTCAGATAAATTAGGCTTTTGCCTATACCTATCCATGTCCCCTGTTTTCACTGAGCTTTTATAGATGTGATTGATTGGAAATTACTACCCCCTTGTTGTAAGGAGCAATCAATAGTCTACTGAAGTCTTAGCTGCTGAGGCTACAATGCACGCCACTGAAAAATCTAGCTCATTAGTTCTTAGCTATACTTGATGCTTAGCTATGTAGTCTCTGCAGGACTAACAAGAGTAAAAAGCAGTCACGACTTACTTCTGTCATAAAGTCAGATCTAACTGAATGCACACGAGTAGCAGTCATGCTGAGGAAAAAGACACCATCATTACCCAGCAGCTTTTCTATACTATAAAATAGATCTGTCCATTTATAAACCTTCATGTTTATGAGTTCAGTGAAATGCCTGAGCTTGTTTTTGCTGGTATTTTTGTTAAAAAGCCAACAGCAAATGTTTAATATTTGTAAATGAAACAGAAAAAAAATCACCAAGAAACCTCTAAAAATTGAGACACTTATTCCAATTTTCACAAACACAAAACCATATCATTTCCCATGAAACGCAGCCTAAATATCAAGCAGCTTGAAGAGAATCAACTACAATGATTTTTAATTGTTTTAACAACTCTGCTTGCAAATACTTGTAGCACCTGAGAAGATTATGCAGAGGAACCAGATCAAAAAGTGACAATGACCACTTTTTAACCACAGCAGTACCTGATTTGTCACAATCATGAAAATTATTTTGTGACCCATTGCTAGCAGTGAGGAGAAGGCAATTGTTTCCCTCGAGCAGGCCAATGGCACAGAGCATCTCCCTTTCATTGCTTTGCCCTGGTGTCTCTTCCAGCCTTCCCTTCCACAGAGGGAAAGACAGAGAGAAAAGACCACAGGAAATAGTTTTCAATATGAACAGTTTGAAAGCTCCAGCAGTTTAAAACAGTAAATATTTTTTATTCCACTTTCCTTAGTGGCAGAAATCAATATAGTTGACTAATAGCAAGTCACTCCTTCTTCCAAATGTTCTAATGCAGGAATTTCAGGGAATTATCCTTCAAAATACCTCTTCTTTGCATTTCTTCTGTTTTATTTATCTTTACAAGAAATGAACATAGTTCATGTCACTTGTTCTTTTTTTTTGGCAATCTCCTCTTTTCTGCCTGCAGGCCTTGGAAAAAATGCAATCTGCAGTCATTTTAAGACCATTAGTAAATGTTTGTATATCAGAAGAGCAATTCCCAAAAGAAATGCAGATGTGCACATACAAAAATAAGAGATTTGAAAGGCCACAAGCTCCCACAAAGCGGTTCAAAGTAAGTTGAAGTGGTCTAATCTCAAAACATACAGATTTTGATTTTTGAATCCTTCTCCTCCTAGAAAATGCAGACCAAATACAAAGTTCTTTTTTTGCTCAGAAAAAAGGCTGTTTCTTTTTCTAAAGAGGCACAGAGCCCAGTTTTGGCTGCGTGCTTTCTGAAATTCATGTCAGTATATAAAATGTAGGTGGTATACATTATCCTTTTTGCTAAAATGGAAAGAAAATCTTCCCTGATTGGTGGCCAAAGTTAATGGGAATTGATAAATTACTTTCCATCCCAGTAGACATGAAATCTCCAAAGTTTTAGATTTCAATTGAATGAGAAATTACTTCTGCAACTCAGTCAGCAGGATCGAATATAATTGTGTTTTTTTAATCTTATCAGGGTGTGACAAAAAAAATCAGAAAATTCATAGCTTTGTGGCTGCAATACGTGAATGCACAAGTCACAAGCACCCCATTTAGAGAATCCTAATATGTGAGAGTCGTATTCGCATTCATAACACTCGTTTAAAATTTAGGAGTCCTTGGGATGTTGGGAAATAGTCCTGCAAGTCCTGCCAGTGCCATCACCATATAATCTGGAGGAAGAGATGATGCTGACAGGGTTACTCCTTCAGCCAGACAAGCCATGTTTTCACACCTCCCTGGGCCTACCTTGCTCTCAAAGGCACTCTAAGCACTCAGACTCAACAATTAGTTAAAATACAGTGCTAAGCATAAGTCCACTAGCTAGAGCTGCAACTTTATGTCTCTCTATTTGACAACTTCAGCAATAAACACTTCCCAACAGTCCTTTAGAAGAACTCATTGATGTGTTTGCTCTACGGCAGGAGGTGGGGTGGAGGACCACTGGGGCTGGTGTTTGCTCCTGCAGTGCTGCACTCTCCCACAAGCCTCAGTTTCAGCAGACTGATACAAATAACCTGTCATTAGAAGAGGCAGTTTCTGAGTGGCACATGAAAGAGCTAAGAGAGAAGCTGCCCTCTCCACTGGAAATATTTGCCCTTTAAACATTTAGGGTGAGTAACATGAAGGCTCCATCTCCCCCTAGCTTCAGTGAGACATTTTCACAGCCAGCCATGAGATTGCACTCATCTCTCCTGGTTTAGACTGATGCTGAGGTGTTCTAAAGTTTTTTCACCTCCAGGCTGCATGCCACAGCACTGGTGGGCAATGTGACAGGTAACACATCCCAAGAAATATGATGAACTGCACACTGCTCTGCCCTTCCCTCTCTCTCCTAATCCTCCTCATATCACCTTTCCTGATGCGAAGTCCTTGTGCTCCCCACACTTTGCTCCACGTTCAGAAGGCTTTGGTCCACGGGAGCCTTCCCTGGCACAGCCCAGTGGCGTGGTCTGGCAGGGCTTCTCCTGGAGCAAAACTTACACTGGGAATGATCTAATTTAGGAATGTGTCACAGAGTTCAAATGCTTATCCAGAGTTTATGGAGCAGATGATTTTTTTTATTCTGAAAAATCTGGCCAGATCTTGCAGTCCTCGTTCAAGTAAAACTACATCTTGCTTTAGTGGGAGCTTTGGCTGAGGACAGGAGGTAAAAAACCCAGCAATAAAACACTTTAACTCTAAGCTGAAAAATTCAACTTTTTCCTGAAATTCTCATGAGATTTCTAGTCAGTTTTGTTTGGACTGCAAAAACAGCTTCAATACACATTTACCCTACTGCTTCCAATTACAACTCAGAGCCTCAAATGTTGAACTAAGTGTTAATGAAAAATATCCAAGAAAAATTGAAGAGATAAAGAAAGCAGAAAAAAAAAATCTCAATTGCTGGACAAACATGACAAAGCCCCATTTTATTCCTGAATTTGTAAGGAACAACAAAAGCATGTTCTCTCATTCTTCAGTGAGAGATGAGCGTTTTGAATATGGAATACTGCATGCAGAAAAACTTTCTTTTAACTGTGTAAAGATGTTGTTTGGTCTGAAACATGTACTGCCAGCAAAGGCTGCCAGTGATGTCCATCTACCTATGCACCACAGAGAAAGAGTGCTGCTGCAGCACACACATACTTTTGTTATTTGCGGAGGCTCTGTTTGAGAAAGATGATCATTTCCTCTATGACAATAACAAGCTCAATAGCCATCAAATCATGTAGGGGAGGAGTATAACTACCTGCTTCCCAATACAGCCACAAGATACCATTTTATTTCCGGCTTATCTAGCTGTTCAGTCTGTGGTGTCCCTGAGGATAATTAGTCCTGAACTCAGTGAAACTATTTATCTTACACCAGGGATATTCTATCAAATACCTCTTCACACAAAATCTCATTTAAAAGGATAAAAACCACTCCCTAAGGAACTGTATAAATTTTTGGTCTTCTAGTCATTTCCAGCTGGTGACATATTTGAAATCACATAGGCTCCCTTTGGTAAATAGTTGGGAGCCAATTAGCATCATTGTAAACTGGGGAAGCTGCATCATGATAGCCTCTGAGGAGCAAGTCTTGTTTGTTGTATGCAAATATGATTTGCTTAGTTTTGCCTCCCCACAATTAAGTAAGAGTCATTAAAAAGGTGTTTTACAGGGCAAGTCCCCATTGTCACTGAAAACAGGCATTGTTTTTTCCTCCCCAGGAGAGGAAAAATAAACACGACAGTTTGCAGCTATCTCAGGTAGTGGCTGCAAGCTAAATTCTCTGAACAGAAGTTCCCCCCAAGCCTCCTTTAAATATTTCATGACTACTCTCTGCAGAGCTGCTCTCCAGCAAGTCAATCCCCAGCCTGTATTGGTGCATGGGGTTGTTCCTCCCAAGCTGCAGAACTCTGTACTTGCCTTTATTGAACCTCATGAGGTTCCTCTCTGCCCAGCTCTCAAGCCAGTCGAAATCTGGCTCAATGGCAGCACAGTCCTCCCAGTTTGGTGTGATCAGCAAACTTGCTGAGGGTACATTCTATCCAGATTGTTGACTGGTGGTTTGACCCTGACTGGATGCCAGGTGCCCACCATGCCACTCTATCATCCCCTCCTCAGCAAGCCTGAGAGGGGAGAAAATAAGATGGAAGCCTCATGGATGGAGATAAAAAAACAGTTTCATAAAGAAATAGCAAAGCCACATGCATAAGAAGCAAAGAAAAACATATCAAGATGTTACTCTCTACTGTCCATCAGCAGGGATGTATGGCCAGTTCCCAAGAAGCAGGGCTTTGGTACACTTAACAGTTGCTTTGGAAGGTAAATGTGAATCACTCCTCCCACTTCCTGCTCCTCTC
>WBNH01011854.1:0-28289 GCA_013401255.1 Urocolius indicus
GCTTGGTCAGCACAGGGCTCTGCTGGAGTGAACAAACTCTGTTTTTCAAGGTCTTGTAATAAAGTCATTCCCTTGTGGACTCACTGTTTTACCTTATCGGTATATGTGAAACTCACACAAAGTAATAAAATTCCTATGGAATATTACAGGAAATTAACACATCTACTTGAGCACTGCTGTATAGAAAGTGGAGTATAGAAACTGTTAACAGAAATATTTTCTGGCCATGGTCACAAATGAATCAGATATTCTTATGGTTGTTACGGATATTAAGATTTTGCAGCTGCTTTCAAAAACAGGGTATAGCCTGCAGGTAAAGTAGATATGTTAAACTGATGCTAAGTGGTATGTCTGTTTCTTACAGAAAGATCAAATATTTAATAATTACTTGTCATGAAAAAAAACACTACCTCTTCAGTTCATGCAGTAACTGCATTTTTAGCCAACCATTATGTTATATGAACACTTTTGAAATAAAGTCAGTTACTAGGAATGAATTTCCTGCTGGAATTCACAGTGGTTAGGAGGTATTATTCAGCTGAGTCTCACATAGCTAATTTGCAGCTTTTTGAAACTCCTTTCTTTAGGGAAGTAACAATACTGTGATTCTCAGGGTTTGAAAGGAGAGGGGGGAAAGCTATATAGACCATGACCACAGACTCTATAGAGGAAACTTCTCATTTGCCTTTAATAGCTTGTAAGATCCCTGAAAGTGACAGAAACCTGCAGGAACCCTGCATGTGGCATGGCGAGCCTTTAGAGCAGCCCTTGGTTACGAAAGCCTGGCTTGAGGATGTGCTGGGGAGAGGTGTGTGAAAACCGTATCACAGCCGTGCTATTCCTGGATATTGGTAGGACGCAAAGCTGCATTGTTCACGGCTTCATTCCCTTCTTTATTTCACATACGGTGCTGTTTCGGGAAGCAATAGTTAATGGCACAACCTGTCAGCTCCTTGACATCATCAGATAGCTTCCTTTCTCAGAAGCTCTTGTTGTAGCTCAGCTGCAGAGGTCTGTGTCCAGTTTACTCTACAAGCCAGGATGACAGCAAAAAACCATCTCCTATGAGCTGGCCGAAGAAGTGCTGTTCATATGTGCAGTTCACAAGCAGAAATAGTTCTTTATCATGAAAGAAGAAGGGATAAGGAAATATTTTTAGTGTTGAGGTTCAACTGCCTTTAATTTTAGAACAAAGGTTTTATTTTTGTTACTCATTGCACATTAAATGCACTAAACTGCCAGACATAATCTGAAAACTAATTACAGTAGACCTCAGCATTTTTGCATGCTGTATTGAGTGTTACACCTGCACTCCATAGGACTGAATTCTGCATTGATAGAGCTGGAGCTATCTTTGACCAGAGTAAACAGAGACTCCAGACATGACTGTCTGAAAACAGTGGGAAGAGTTTACCCCACATTAAGCAGTTGTTTGTATTGGCTTTATCCTTATCAGATAATTCAACTACAGTTACTTAACAAAAGGTACCTGTATTATATTTGTTTAGTGAGCCCTTGTAGTTCGAAGTTGAAAAACATCTCAAAAAGCTTTTGTCTGAAAGGAGCAAAGAAAACAAATACCTTGTGTGCAGATGTCACATGGGTAGCTGGAAAGGAATGAGGGGAACTTGCAAACCACCACAAGCAGGGCTGAAGTGGGAAGTGGGTTCATGTGTGAAGGAACAGCCTGATGCATGTTGAAGTCCTGCTCTCTTACAGCCTCAGCTAAAATTCTAAATAACAGGAGCAAGGGAGGTGAAATATCCTGTGCTCTTACTCAAAATGCCTTTGCTGCTTTCATTATTTCCTGCAGTAGTGAACAGGATATCCAACTGATAAGCCACAGCAGGTTATGTGATCTTCACAACATCTACAGGAACCTTCTAGGACCTAATCTCTTACTGAACCTCCAGAATAAACTTAAAATTTACCAGCAATTCCAAATATTGCTCCTATGTGTAAGGATTTTGGAGAAACTGAGTACAGATGAGAATGTCAAATATGTAGTCAGCTAGAATAAAGCCTTACTAATGTTTTTTCCAACCATACTTTTTCAAGTCTTTTCTCTGTCTCTTTCATTTTCTCATGTCTTCCTATCTGTATGTCAACAATGTCCTTATTCTCCAGGATGCAGATAGGTAAGACTCATTATCTACAACCATGCTTTAAGTAAAGTGCATTGACCCCTGTATGAGTGATCTTATTCTGAAGTGGCCTTACCTCAGCTTAGCTCTGCATGCCTTGAAAGATTAGATTGTTTTAAGAATTAACTCTGAATTTACATCTTTCTTCAATTGTCTTGACTTTCCTCAACATCTCATTATTGACAAGCTCCTAATCTTTACTGCAGTTCAACCAAATCCTTTCTTCCTTTGAAGGATTCATATTTCAAGCCTTTCTGTTTTCTTCTCTGTAATTGCAACTGTCTTTACTTCTTGACTGCAGTGGTGATTGCTTCTATGTATTATTTTTTTCTTTTGCTTAGTTTCTGGCTCTTTACCTCTTGTTTGTTTGCTCTTGTGTTCCAGTATGTGACCATATTTCAGGAGGCTTGATCTTCAGGCTCTTTGATCCATTGTGTATGTATCTTCAGTCTTTGAGGAAAATCTGAAACAACTGAGGTTTAGGAGATCCCTGAGAAGCAAACAACTTGGTATTTGCTGATATGCATGTTATATTAATAAATAAACATACTTCCATTGTAAATAGTGAGCCTGGCATAGACACGAAGCATTATTTATATAACTGTGAACAAAATGTGGACAGGGTTCAGGATTTGAGCTGAAGTTCTAGTTGCAGATGGCTCTTAATTTTACCTCAGACAAAAGCAACTACTGCTAACCGAACCAAAAAAATCTAGTGTTGTATTGAAGGAAAAGACTTGTGTTCATTTTTCTGTGTCATTGAAAATAATTTGGCCAGCAAATAACCTGCTAGTGTGAACAGAATTGTCACTAGCAGTGCTGTTTCAGTAGTTAAATCATTTTTAATAATACTTGTCATTGCAGCAGAAGAAATTGTTAGCTAGAGTGTGTGCTTGGGATTGAGCATCAGAGAAACCAGCCATGTGCAGGTCTGTCTACATGATTAGCTGCAAAACTTGTTCTCTTTTAAGCTTTTGTTTAGCTTATTAACCTTTATGTACAAAATGGGCAGATATATCCACCAACACATCTCTGTCTTAAAAAATGTGTGCTTTCCTGTTCTTCATCTTAATAAAAAATAGGTGCTCTCCTGTTGGCATCAGAGTGAGTGTAAGCCTCACAGCAAGAGAGAAATACTTGCTTTTGTGAGGTCAGTGGAAAAACTCACACTAACTGTGATTTTGTTCCAGGCTTTTGCCAGCCTGTTCTGAGCATGTGTGTATTTATGTGGGGACAAAACAAACAGCTGGGGTCCCTCTTCATTATTCCCTGTCAGAGTGATCTGGGCTTCCAGCCTCCTGAACGGGTAACAGTCAGAGCTGCCTTTGGTGCAAATCCATCTCTTCTTGCTCACATCTGGATCAAGGCTGCCTTCTGTTCTGAAAGCTGGAATTCAGACAAAATACTCATGCACAAGTGGGGTGTGCATGTCTAAGGCCAGTATACACTCCTTCCAGTTTTTGAAAGCCTGTAGTGGTTTAAGCATTTTTACATCAACTGCGATGCATATATAGCTTCCCATTTGTTCTGTTGATTTTAATGAGGACAAAGGTGAAAATAGGGATGGAGATAATCCTTTGATTGAAAAGAAATTCTCAAAAGGGAAAGAGAAGTGGTGGATGAGGAAAAGGGGAAGAGACAGATCACCTTTCATACCCCAAGTTCAGCTTGCAAGTGGATCCCAGAAGCAATCCAGCTGGAATGCGTAGTGACAGAGGTTGTTTCAGTACATTAACAACAGTTGCTCAGATCTGGCCAGAAAAAAATAATGAGCACACCCTCTCTGGTACTCTTTAAAGTTGCGCCAGTTGCAACTGGCACTTATTCAAACTTGTCATCACCTTCACTGCCTTCGAAAGAACGTTTTGCTAAAAGGTGAAGGCATATGCTTTTCTCCTTGTATCATCTGCACAACTTTTTATAATCTTTAGGTAAATAAAAATGCCATTTAGGCTCAAGCAAATCTCTAGTCACAATACTGGAATTTATGGAAACTCAGATTTATTAGCTTGCTTTAACATGTTGGTTATTCATCACAAACAAAGTCAACAAGTGTGAGTACAGAAAGTCTTAAGAAGGGAACCTCGTAACTGGAGAACTGAACTTCTTTAGAAGCAAAGAATTACATTCAAAACCTCTCAGGAAAAAAAAATAAAATAAAAAAGGTATTCTGAGAGTTCCTTGACATGAGAAAAGCCACGGCCTTCACAAAGTGTGATTTTGAAAAAAAAAAAAAAAAAAAAAAAAAAAAAAAAAAAAAAACTTGAACTTACATATTCTTTTTAGTCGTTAGTAAACTGGGCTTTCCAGTTCATTAGGGAAGGAGAAAAATAGCAAACAAATTGGAGCATGGGGGTGATAGACAATGTGCATTTTATTTATTATTTAAGGGGCAAAGGCTCCCAAAGCTGGCTTAGCAAAATGCCATGTTACTAAGCACTGCAAAGGCTAAAAATTTATGTTTTCTAATGAGAACCACAGAGGTTAGCTGTCCATAGAATTCTAGCAAAAACTATGTTGTACCTCCTCTCACAGCAGAGGAAGTCAGGAATTAGACCACTGAAGAATTCATACTGTTGTTCAGTATGAATCAACCTAGTGGCAGTTAGGTAAGAATCTTTTATTTCAGTGGGAACCTGTGGTTGAATTTTCCTGCAGAGCAGAATTTAAACAGCAAGAATTCCTCCATAGTTGCTGTTTTTGTGACTGAAGGGATTTTATGGAATCTGGCAGAAGGAAATTACTCACTGAAATAAGAGAGCACTAATTTAGTAATGGGGGTTGCAGAAAGCAAAAAATGTGTGAACAAAGGCGTGATACAGGTACACCAGAGAATTCTCCTGTGGATAAGTCAATCTTCTTTAAGACTTACAGAACTTAGAGCTTTTTTCCTGTCCTAAATATCCAAGCCACGTGTAAGACAGCAGCAAGCGTGCTGGAATCACTACAGTGTTTGAACCTGTAATGACAATAAAATGTTAAGTACTAGCAGACAAAAGTTATGTGAGTGGACTATCATCAGCAATATGTAATCATTAACTCTTTCCTATGTCTATGGCAATTTCTTTTTTAGCAGTTACTTCAGCTGTATTTTTAGTATGCCCACTTGCGTGATTTATTCATTCAGAACATCATGGCTTTCAAATGAAATCTCTCTGCAGTTCTTTTTCTTCTCAAAGTGGACACATTGTTTTTATAAGGTTGATAGATGGAAAGACTGTCTTATCTGGTTTCACTCCCAGCAAGTTTGGGATTTTTATACTAAGCTAATTCCAATTAATTGATTATTTGCTTCAGCAAGGTCAGCAAGCTTTCTTTGACTAATGGGCTTTTTGTCACCACACACTGCACCTGCCCTCCACCTCCAAATCTGTGCAAGTGTTCAGGGAGATATTCAGACTTCAGCCCATGTGGCACAAAACCAATTGTTGACCGTCAAACACTTTGTCATCATTTAGGAAGCTCTACAAAGAGCTTTTGCAGCGGGGATGAAAGAACTGAATTTTGATGTTACTGTCAGTATAGCTTGTTTTAATTCCCATAGTTTACACTTAAAACTCTGACCCTAACTCAGCTTTGTTAGTGGAGATTCATTTGCAAAGAGGTTTTGGCCTCTATTGAGAAGCAGAGGAATCAGCTGTAAACCAAGGGCTAAGAGAGAATAAATTTAAGCAGGGAAAAGGGAAAGTTGTGCCAACTAAGAGAAGGGGAAATTTCCAAGGAACAATGACATTACTATACACTTGCTTAGCATCCTTTATTTGATTATCTTGAAGAACATTATAAGAATTAATGGAGCCTCATAACTTCCCTCTGAAGCAGATACTGCATTAGGATACTGATTTGCAGAGGAATATACAAAGGCCTTTTAAAATCCCAGGACTCTTAGCAAAGTCATAAATATTCTCAAGAGAGGACTGGGAAGGGGTAGCAAAGACAAGCTAATTTACCATGGACTGGTATCTACCACTGAACCACTTGTACAGTGCTCAGTCTTAATTTGGCGCGGCTGCCTGGCATCACTCTTCTGGAGAGAATTGGCTTTCAATGTTAAAAGGTGGATGTTAAATAATGCCCTCTCTTCCCCCAAATAACAAGTTTTTAGGCCTGGAACTCCAGTTGGCTACTAGCTCGCCACTTTTAACAGCCACTCCAGTTGTGCTCTGCCTTTCTCTCATGATACTTTGTTTCTCTTCTTGTTCCTCCAGTGCAATTCAAATGAGTTAGCTTTGGCCTAACTGTCTCTACTAACTGCAGGGTTTCATTCAGATGTCTAAAGGGAATTTCCCTCCTCTAATTTATTTGGCTAGGATTTATTCTTGGGGAGAAAAGATTTGGAACTGGGGGAAAAAAATGTACATTTCTCAACCTTTAAAAAATAAACTGCAAGAGCACCAGTTGCTGACAGCTTTTACATATTCTATGTTTGCCACTACCAGGGAACACAACTAGTGAGGTAAAAATGCTGCGCTTACACCTCCTCGTGAAGACCAGGCTTGAGTTTCACTGTGATTGGGTGCTCGATTCCTGCATGCCAAAATACATACCTTCTAATTGACATGAAAGCAGCTTCTGGCTTGGTATTTAGGATGTAACACAGCTCATAGGTCCTAGCACAGGCTTGGTTTCCAGAATAAAGTACATTCTTTTCTACCATGCATGTTAATGCATTGTCCTTCTTTCTCCTAATAGCCTGTGAGATTTGAACTTGGAGTCAACAAAGTAGGGGCTTTGTGAAACACAAAAGAACACCAGGTTTTTATCACACCATGCGTGTATAAAGAGCTGTTCAACCATTCAGTTGCTGCTTGTATTGTGCAGCTGCTATTCTGCTGCTGAGAACATCTTGTTGTCAACACTGAAGTAGTACCTGCAGGAAACACTGGCACACTGAGCTTTTCAGGAGGAGCTGGGCTTGGAGATTTGCCAGATCCCTGCATGAAGAGCCAAGGCATTTTCTCCCCCAGTGCCTTTACCTTTCTAAAATCCTTGTAAATAACTAACAAATTTCTGTCTAGCTGCCAGCATCTGTTCTGGGATTTTTGTACTATAACTGTGGAAGTGGCATGATGAAGATCCATGCTTCTTGCCTTCCAAACGCACCTCTCCACAGCTGACACTGGGATTGTTATGAGCGATGGCAGCACTGTGCCACCTAGGTCCCCAGAGGGCACATGGCTTTCTCACACAATGGCCTTTTCTTCCCTGAAATGATGGTCAGTATCTGGTCAGACACATCTATTTAAAGTCAGCCAAGCAGGGATACCAGTGTTCAAGGAGAGGATGCTTTGTTTGCTTATGAGTTAGTAGGAAATTCAACAGTTTCCAGTTAAGCACAAACAACTGTGTGAGGACAGGGTGAAGGAAGTGCCTGAAATCCACAGAAGGGAGCAGGGTCAGAGATAAGCTAAACTTCATTCAGCCTCCAGAGCTAAATGTGTCTCAGTGCAACTGAGGGTACAGTTCCCACTGCAGTTCAGGGCTGAAATTCTTCTGAGCAGTTAATGCAAATGGCTATATTTTTAGCCTGACATCCTAAAGAAACAAGACTTGTGTAATCATATTGTCTGTATGTAGGCAGTTGTCAGCTCCAAGTAACTTGAGTTAGTTTTTGGGTTGACTTATCCGAGGCTGCAACATAGTGGTTTTCCAGGGTCCCTCCTGAAACCAGACGAGCAGGTGAAAGAGTGTGGCTTCAGAGAGGCAAAGGGTGTGCAGGGAACTCTCCTTTTAAAGACATCAGCATCAAGATACAAATTCCTAACAACCAGGCTTCACTGGTTCCAGTGATTGTTTAGTAGTAACGTTTCCATATAAATAAACAGAACGTTCCTGCTGTGGGGTGGTGTGAGGCTGAATTTGGTATGTTGCATTTCGCAGTGCCCAACACATCCTATAACATAAACTAGCAGACTAACTAGTGCAGAACATTAATTTCATAAGGTCTGACTTGCTGGCTACACTTCCATTGACTTTATTAAATTAAATGGCAGTTTTGTCTGCCTACATTTTTCAGGATCTAGACCCACAGTTTGCATATTTTTAACAGTCTGAAAGTATAACAGTGCACAGCTCCTGATCTTTGCCATACGGGATACTAGCGTTGTAAGCCTTGTGCAGGAGATGTAGCCCCATTTAAAAAAAAAATAGTATCAGGAAAAAAATACATGGAAAAATGCATGGAAATCAGTGAATGACTGTATTCAGGCAACAGCAATGTGATGGATAACAGCATGGCAGGATGGTAAGTGATATATCAGTGTCAAGAATCTATTGTATATGCTCAGGACTAAAACATTCTCATCTCAAATATTTGTGCTTGTTTTTTTGCCTTTTTTTTTTGTTGTTGTTGTTGGTTGGTTAGTTGTGAGAGGAAGAATGCTGAAGGCACATCGTACTTTAAATCCAATTGGAATCTTTCCACTCACTATGGAGACCTAAACTGATCCCTCAATTTAAAGCATAACCCGGTCTTTCATTTTGGAGTAGTGTAGAAAACACTTTAAGGCCTTGAAAGTATAATTTCAATTTGTAAGAGGGAGCACTGTAGATCACTGTGTGGATTTGATTTTATGTCTGGGATTGCCAAATTCCAGTCCAATACAAATGGCAACAGCTGAGTTACAATTTTTAAGTCAAGCCAGCAGATGAGAGATTTATAATGGTTTCATGGGAAGGATATTTATCTTTGCAAATGTATGAAAACAGAGATCCATTTAGATTTATATACCCAATTCACATGAGACAAGTTAGGTACATGTTGCACTGGGCTTTCTGTATATATCCTTGCTCTCTCTTATTTCTTGAAGGTTCCCTTGCCACTGCCTGTGCTTCTGCCCCAACTCTGTCCTTCCCATCTTGCCCTCTTCTGTTCCAACTTGAGGCTTACAAGTCTTTTCCCCTGCTTGTGGGCCATTTGTTAGTCCTCTTCAATGTATCCTGTGACTGAGGTGTAGATAGTGCTCAGCATGAGGACATTTACCTGTGTTTCTGTGGCAAGTCCCTGTGTTGCAACTAACAGACATAATTACTATATAAATCAAGGCACACATGGATACACACAGGGAGTCAGGCCCAGCTTCCAAATCCTTCATCTCTGAAACATAAGGACAATTCTATTGCACAGGCAAAATTCCTTTGGCTCAGTAAGTCCCTGGGCTTTTTTTTTTTTTGTTGTTTGAATCTTGCAAGATTTATATTATTGTTTGTTGGACCACCTTCCTTCCCACCCATGATCTAACAGCTACCTTCCATTTATGACTAAAAGGTGTCTCTCAGACAACTATAGTAATTGCTGACATGAAAGAGTGCATTTAAGAAAATATTTAATGTATTTTAATGTGTTTAGATGGCTTGTGACTGGAGAGGTGATGACAAAGGTGATCAGGCCTTGTCTTTCATTCAGTAGTGACCCACAGGACACAAAACTGAACCAGTATATGGATGTAGCAATAGTATTGGAGCCTGCAATCTTCCTGTGAGTCAGCTGCTGCGTGGGCAACATCATTGTTTCTTTTGATACGTGATATCAGTCAATACAAAGAAGATTTCGCATCCTTCCCGCCCCTTCAATTATTTCTCTAAGATTAAAAAGTTGATGAGTTAGTAAAGAACAAAATAACACATACTCAGGAGATCGAATTTCCAAGAATGGACTCCAAATGAAAATGACAATGATATACAACAGGAGCTTTAATGATGTGGTTTTTTACTCCTGCAGTTCCTTCCATCCAGCTGATGTGCTTCTCCTGTTTCCACTTTCTTAGGAATATCCTCTGCATATTTTCCCTTTCTTATCTTTGCTCATAATTGCTTTCCTTTACTTCTAAAGATTCTTTTACATATATCTGCACCTGTCCTTCTGCCTCAGAGACTTTACAGCTATATTAATTTTGAAATGCCCTTCTTGTTTCTTTATTTTTCACTCCATCTCCCATTCACCAATCATTTCTTTCCCTCCATGCCCAGATGCCATGACAGCTCTCCCTCCTTAGCTTGCTTCACCTATTTGAACCTCCAGCTTTCCAGTTTTCTTTTCCACATTTCTTTTCCAGGTCCTGATAGGAGCCCAGTGTGATTTTTATCTCTTATAGTACCTACTACTTAATACTAAACAGACATGTACAAATGTCTTAATAGTTACTTCTGCAACTGCTCCCTATAGTGAAGTCAATGGGATTTTTACATGGAGAATTAATGCCCAACTCCCTTATTTTAGAACATAAAAGTTTTCAAAGGGTAGAGAGCTCATCTCTGTCTGTACAGTGCTGAGCACAGACCTGGTGCTCAATAAATAATATATGTACAGGCTTGTAAGGAGTAACTGTGCATCTAGTGAAGCTGAGGTGAAACATCATTTTGTAGTACGAGGCAATGCCTTTTCACTTTTATTCATCTATTTTATAACTTAAACTTTAAACATTGAAAGTATATTAGCCAGCTAGCTCATGGGAAGCTCATTTACACCGCTTTCACACAACATGTCCCATGTTTCAAATGACAGGAAGGATCACTAGTTCTCTACAGCCAAATGCATAGTGATTAAACTGTCTGGGCACCAGCGGTAGGCAGCCATCGAACAGATCATTATTAAGATGGCCATAATTACAGAGTCAAAGGAGCCCCTTGCAGTGCACTGGTAATCTGCTTTGAACATTGGGGGCACAGAGGCATATCTTCTTTATATGTTGAGGCCCAAGCTGTGCAAAGTAGCTGCAGATTTTTATGTTATGTCAGTCATGCCTTAAGCTGCTAACTGCTTCTGTCTGCAGAAGCTGGCCTGTTTTCCTGGGGAAGGGGGATCTGAGATAGATAGAAATAAGTGCTGAGGAAAGAGCTGTTTAAAAAAAAAGTATAGCTATGACACCTTCTCAAGAGCTCTCATGGTATTGCTTTAGTCATTAGCTGAGTGGATACTTGAGCTTAATCAGTATCAAAGGGACATACACAAAGTTATCTATTTCATTAAGCTAATTTGCATTACTCGGCTTACCAAGAATCAAATTTTCATGTATTGTCCATCTTGCTGTCAGCAAAATAAGGGGAGGGGGAGGAGTAAATGGTAAGTAATGAGAGGAGTAAATGGTAAGCAATGCAAGAATGAGATGTGATGTTTCTTTCTTCTTTGAGAGATAGCTGCTAGTCTCTCAGGAGCCTTCATTGTTTTTGAGTACCAAAGATATAGACTAGTAAAATTTGTAAAGCTTATTTTTAGTATCTTCGACTTAAAAATCAAACTTATAGAGTTTTATTAAATAGAAGATATCCAAAGCAATCCGTAGTGCTGGTTGAAGAGGAAGGTAAGTGTTGCTTTAGGAGGCAATGAGAGGATTAGAATAGTTAGCTAGAATAGACTTTTAGCCTCTTCTGGTCCCCAAGAGACATCAACGAAGTGGTTTGCGTGTAGCTTGAAAAAGCATTGCAGTCTCAATGGAATTGTTGCTGCTGCTACTGTATATTGTAAGGATCTAGCTGTGGCTTTGACAGAAAGCTGTAGTGTGCTGAGTTGTCTGTTTTGGTTCTTCTGTTTTGATCCTGGTGCTCATGACACTGCTGTCTTCCAGTACTGAATTCTTTCCTTCTTTCTTTTCTTCTTTCCTTCTATCCTTCTTTCCTTACTTACTTTCTTTCTTTTCTTCCTTTCTAGTAATATTTAATGTCTTCCATTTCATTACTGCTGGAATTGAAATGTAAGAACTATTGCATGAAACCTTATAGTTTTAGTTCTATCATCTGGTAACTGTTTGAATGCTGAACCTTCAATTTGTCCAAGACGTTTTGACTGAAGATTGCTTTTAAGTTAAGATTAAATTATTCTGATTAAGTCCAGGTGTTGGAGTATAATAATTAACTTAATTTGATAGATTAGACATAATGAAGGAAAACTTTCATAACACAACTGACAAAACGTGGGGCATCATTTCTCTTGTTATTGAAGCAAGACTGAGCAGTAAATTCTATGATCTGTTCACAGACTCTGCCCAGAGTGATTCAAATGTTAGTATTTCTAAAGTCTGCTGTTTAGGAAAAAGATTTGATAACAACTTGTTTGTAACTTTGGTAGCTAAAGCTATTAAAAAAAAAAAAAAAAAAAAGTTCTCTGTCTGACCAGTTTGTAATGATGGAAAAAACTAACCAAATGTGTGATTATGAGTTGAGTATTTCCAGTGAGATCAATCATCATGTTTGTGCTCCTTGCACTGCAAAACTGTGTGTCCCTACTGAAACAGAAACTGCAAGGAATAACTCATCTATCTTGGGGAGTGCATCCCATGTGTGTGCATGTGTCCGTGACTCATTTTTTAAGGATTTAGTGCTGGATTGAAGGTCAGCAGTTGTATACATTTGTTTGAAACGTTGATCTGAGCACTTTGGGATATTGCAAGTCAGTTATAGAGGACACTATTATGCTATAGAAATGTTGTCAGTGTTTTTACAGCTTAGTAATTAAAGCATTTGCTTGAGAAAGAACAGGGCCAAAGAAGGTTAGTGTATTTGAGGCAAGAGAACTAGAGAACTTGTACCTGTAAAAAAAATTTAAACTACTTTATCCACATGTTTTCTGTTGTGGATTATAAACTTTTCAGGACACGGCNGTAACACTGCTTAAATCTAAAGCAGTATTTTGCCGTATGGGTTAAAGCCTTATTACTGCACCCGTGTCCAACAGAAAGCAGTCTTTTAGTTTATAGTTGGGTCCAGACAGCAATAGAAGGGTTAATGTGGATGGGACCACATACTGCACTTCTTTGTTCAGCCAATGCAGGACATTGGTTGGCTGCAGATGGTGTGTGGTTAGTTTGAGACAAAGTAGCAATCCGTAGTCAAATTGCTATTGTAGGAAATCATCAATTCATCTAGAGTATAGATTTGCAGAGACAAAGAGAAAATGGTACAAAGATGAGGAAAGGTGTAAGACTGCTTGCTGCTGAATAAGCTCAAGGGAGAAGTTTGTTATACTTGTATTCAAAACTGTATTTCTTCTGAAGTCACATCTGGTTTTGCTGATTAGAGCTGCTTAATTTCAGGCCTGTCATAAAGGACAGCATACCTTTTGTCTGTGTTTACATTAGAAATACCTTGAACGCAGCATGTTGGAAATAAAAGTTTTTAATAGAGTTTGTGTGTTGCTTCATGCTTCATTAATCCTACTTGAGAGAGGGCTAGGCAGAAGGACCCTATGGAGGATGTAGGGCTTAGCATTTTTGTCCTAATATGTTTGACTTTGTGTATCTCTAAGCATGTGTCACAAGATAAGAGTCTGAAGTGGAAGTTATGATAAAAAGGTTTCTATTTTATCTGTGTTTCCAGTCAGGCAAAATTCTTCAGCATGATTGTGCCCTGCCCCTGGGAAACGTGCAGCAGGGCAACACACTCCATTCTGTCTTTGGCAGGTCAGGGGAAAGGAGAATGCTTAGCTCTGTTGACTGAGAATGAGCACAGCAGCTAATCTGTCTCTATGATGGAAATAAAAGGAATATGCCTAGTGAGCTCCAGGGGAAAGCAGCTTGCTCTCTGTCTTCTTCATTGTCTAATTCCTGGGAGAAGCCACCATCTTGATTTCCTTCTGCCTTCAGAGTTTCACAGCATTCAGCTAAGAGAAATAAAGTTACAAGTCAGGTTTATTAAAATGTATATTAAAAGATAGATTCCAAGTTTAGCTATCCTATGATCATCAAGGACTGGGTGGGGTTTTTTTTGTTATTATTTATTTATGTGAAGCACCATCCATCTTCTTGAAACTGTCCAAAAAAGGAGGAGAGATACCATCTGTCCCCACAAGCTCACAGCAGAAATAACATTCTCAGCTTTTGGGGAATGTAAGGGTGTGTGTGAATAAGGGAGTAATCTGTTCTGGTGTAAGTAAAGCCAAATTTGTTTTTGCATGAGGAAAGCCAAGTCTGTTTTATGAGAGAGGGTCCCTGTATCTAAGGGCTGAGAAGGGAAGAGATTGTGAGGAGCTCCTCAGGATTCAGAAAGGAAGTGTGTTCAAGCATTTCTCAGTGTGTAACAGGGAAGCATAGATGTTTTCAGTCACATAAACCAATTCCATTCTTTATAAAAGCACCTTATTGTGGATTATTGCCAGCATAAAACCAATTAAAGTGGGAACTTGTAGTAGGCATCAATATTCAGTGAGATAGTTGTAAATTATCAATAATTTTCTTAAATAAAATTATTCTTCAGTGTATTCCAAGAGTGACATTTGTTCTGTGGCTGCACATGTTTCTGACTCCACAGCATAGCTGACTGATAAGTGAAACAAAAGTCCTTCTCCTTTCTGGAAGTTTTGTGAGAGCAGAGCGTAACTCTGGGCTGTTTGTCCCATTGAGGTACCTCTGCAGCTGGTGTCTATTGCTGAAAACCATGAAGTGAAGCAGGTAACAGGTCTCTCAGAACTTCCAGAATAGATTTAGTAGATTAAGTGCTTTCTTTGAAAGTTATGTTTTTCCAGCAGAAGAGAGGAAACACCTGAAAAGACATCTTTTGGATCTCAGTTGCTGCAAGTCATTTAGAGAAGTCTTCTTCCAAAAAGTTTTCTCATTGAGCCATCACAGCCTGTTTTGGAGGTAGTATTGTTCTTCTTGTTCAGGGTACCAGAAATTATCAATGTGTACAGTCATAGACACAAAAAAAAATTGACATTTTAACAAGCACTGATTGAATATAAGAGCATGTTCAAAGAGTAGTCTCTTATTTAAGGTTGATGTAGTGAGATTTACCACAGAAAAATAATACCCATGAGATTCTGTTTTGAATTGTTCACAGGAAAATCTTAAAAAGAAGAAATACAACATGGAATATGACCAAGAGCACCTAATTTGCTTACTCTAAGAAAACAAGAATTCAAATCAAAAAAAGAATTTCTTCTTTTAAAATATTAAATATAAACTCAAATTTCATAGGAAATTTGAATGTGGTATTTCTATTTCCTCACATTAGATAGGAGACTTTGCCCAAAAGCCATATAAAGTTAGCAGAATTTAACTGAGTACATAGGGATGTGTACTTTTATGAGGATGAAAGTATTAAAGATAAACTGTTTCCTATAATTGAAAGGCTTATGAATAGGTAAAGCAACATTGCCCATGAGCTGATGCAGATGAGATGAGTTGTAGAGCAGCTACAGGTCTTTCTGAAGTCTGTTGATAATCAGTACTGCACCATCTAGCAGACACTGGTGTCAGCATTTCCACTGGCATAAATAAAAACAAGCCAATGCCCTTTAGCTGTGACTGCTAAATGTGTGACTGTGCTGCAAGCTGGAGAGTCACTGTTCTGTGGTGCAAGAAAGCATACATAATCTGTGAAACATCATCCATACACGTAGGCAAGGCTGGACATGGGGCTGCCAGATTGGAGTTCAGTTGAGAAAGTCATACCTTGATGCTAGCCTGAGTCTCTTCAGGCTTTTCTAGTGAGTGCATACAGCCTTCATTCTCATTAAAAAGTAATTTGTTTTTCTGGCCTAATGTCTTTTGTGCATTTCTTTCCTCTTCTATCTACTGGCAGAAATTTGGAATTGGCTGTAGATTAGCTGAATCAGCTAATCAGCTGAACAACCACATTACTGAGGTCAACCCAAAGTTAGAGGAAATTCTCTCTGCAGCATTTGATATGTCACATAACCAGCAGAACTGTAAAGTAAGAAATAGCAGCAGCAGTTTGCCAGCTATGCTGTCTTCACTGTTTCTGCACAGGAATTTCTGTTCTGTTAGGCGAGCTAGGAAGGATTCATTTGGATTCAAAAACACCTGGCAGACTTGTTAAAAACCCATAACTGAGTGTGCCTACTCATCAAGCAATCTTGCTGAATCTGCATAGATGCACTCAGCTAATGAACTTTCCTTGCATCTCCCACCTTTAAGGAGTGAAGTTGCAGGAGGGGAGGAGGTTTAGGTCTTTGGTTGAGAAACCCTTTGTATTTCAATTGGAACCATACTTTCTTCAGTGAACTCCACAGAAAGAGCCTTCTCATCCTGGTACTAGTGGATATTATTTCATCACTGGGATAGTACCTGCATTCTGTATATTGCAACATGATGGTTTTTTTTTAAACTCCACATAATTTGCTCGAATATTAGCAATGATGTTTTCAATATCAGTCATGAGCTATGTACTACTGCTGTGAAAATGACTTCTCTGCCTATGTATCTCCTTATTTGCAGTCAAAACCTGAATGCAGCCAATCATTCCTAAAATAACTATAGGAAGTTGGAGCAATATAGAAAAGTCTTTGTCTTGCTGTGGGATTTTGGGCTGTGTAGCTGAGCCTGACCTATCACAGGACCTGGAAACAGGCTGCTGTCCCATCTGGGTGACAGTCTGGATTGTCCTTTGCAAAAACCCTGCATGTGATATTGAAAAGTCAGAGGATATTTCCTGAAGAAGAGAATGACTTTGCTTTGCTCTACCAATGAGCCAGAGAACAGATTAGAGGCTTTTCATATCCACAAGGAAGCTCATCCATCATGCCCCATTCAGGCAGTCATACTCAGTGGGTTTGTTCTCTCTTGCTACACTGAACCTTTTTCTCCACAGCTTTTCCAAAGAAGTAAAGCACATAATAACAGAGCTATTGCTTTTGTAACTTGTACTACAGGCATTTGTCAATGCTGCTTTGACTTCATTTTCTATGCTGCTGTAATTCCCTCATGCTGTGCTAAGAAGCAGGTGTGAACAAATGTGCAAGGATGCTTGTATTCCTCAGTATTTGGATGAATGTGTGTCAGGAGAAGAGAGCAGTGTATTTATGTGGTGCAGGAGCTCATCTCTATCAAACTGTAATCTTTTTTTTTTAACCTTCTCAGATCCACAACCACCTTATTTTTAAGTTTGCCCTTGAAATCACATCAAATAGTTCCCGTTTCCTCTCAATAACAGGTCCTCAGTAATTAAAGTGATCTTGCACCAGTCCATTAATTAAATGAATTTTATCTCTATATTCAGATGTTAATTGATGATATCTGCATATATCATTTTTCCCTTTAAAAAATTGCATTACACTAATTAACCTTATGTTCAGGTTAACAGCAATATTGTTTGTCTCAGTAGTATCCTGGAAGTAGGATTTTTCTTATGTATCTATTGGCTGCTTGTTTTGTCTTCCGTTTTCTTCAAAACCCTCAAGTGTTGAAATGAGAAGAATGAAAAATGTGTCATATTGGCATATTGATGTGATCCCTTACTCAAAAGTCATTCTTGAGGATAGGATACTTTCCTGTATTAACTTGTCTGCAAAGCTGTTTATATTATGTACAATGTAAAATTTGGGAATTTGTTAGGCATGAATCTAGACAGAGCAAAGCTCAGAGTGTGCCACTTGGAGCTAGCAATTACTATCAAACTTTAGGAACTGGATTACTGCAAGCAGGTCATCTCAGAGGAAAAGCAAACTACATGGATTTTCTGTCTCAGAGCCAGATTTATTATACTCCTTTAAAGTTCTAAAAAATATCAGAAAAAAACATTGGGCAATGAAGAAAATTATGAAAGATAGAGATCTATGAAACGTCTCTACTGTGGTGTCTCAGCCTTTTAAATTTGGGTAACTGTCTATGAGTGTATGAGCCCATGTGATTGGATGGATGTCTGAGAGAGAACAAGTCAGAGATAGTACTGAGAGACTATGTTCTCAGTTAACTGAATTGTTTTCTTAGGACTGGGAGTATTCTGGTAGTTTCCCTTACTTGCTTGTGCTTAACCATAGACATGTTATAAGTTTCCCTCAGGGATTACATTTGTTTTGTAGACATGTTTCATTTTTGCTGTACTTTATTTCATGCTCTTCTGCAAGGTGCAGAGAAACCTGAGAAAACTGATTTAACAAACAAATTAGGAACTAAAATTATAAACACATATTGAGAGCTCTTCATTTACCCATATTTTTTATCTGTTAGAAACAAAACTTCTCTTATTCTGAAGAATTTGTCCAGTTTCCAGAGGGAAAATCCTTACTCTTTTTACCACCTCTAGGAGACAAGTTGTCCAGACCACAATGTGTCCACTTGTCCTTGTGCTGAGCAGTCTTCTGCAGAATATAATTCTGAGATTTGGCCTGACTTTTCCTAATGCCATGAGTAGACTACTAAGTCTCCAAGGGTGACTTTTGGGGCAAAGCACTTCTGGGCAGTATGGTGTCCACAGCTAGAGTAATTAATAAGTAAACAACAGTGTCTGTTCTTAGCATTTGCAGTGTTACAGTAGATTTCATTCACTTTTTGAGTGTAGAGGTGTAGTTTGATGTTGTATCAAACCATTTCATGCACAAGTTGATTGATGCTTCTGACCAAACTTGCTGTTTCACTTAAGGTAAATGAAGGCAGATTAATAAGATTTTTTTTCCCTAAAAGGAATTAGGGCCAGAACAGGCCAAATTGCATGAAAGCTAAATAGTGTGCTCTGATTATTGAACATCTAGATTGACTGTGAGAATTTGTATTTCTCTACTGTTTATCACCTTAAAAAGTGTACACTTTTGTTTCAAGTAAATGGGATACATGTCCTGAGGAATACAGCCAGGTTAGTGCCTGAACATTTTTTACATTAAAAGTAAAGGAGAAGTGTTTGTGATTATATAGAGATTTAAACACATGCTCTATGGCATCCTAACTTTTTCTTCAAAGTTAACCTGTGCCATTGTATATCAATCTGACCTGTTATACAGATGTAAGAGGACTGAAAATTAAGTTTTTCCTCCTGGTAGAGGGTGAAGAAGGTCTGTAATATATTTAAGTATATACCAGCAGTGAAAGGAGACAAATGCTAAATATCTGAGAGGACTCTGACCTGAAGAGTTGGCTGAACTGTACAGATAATTTTAGGATTACTGCCTGATCTTAATGTTATGTTTACGGGCAGGCATGTGGCAGCTGAAACAATGTCTGTGGAGTTGTGTCAAAACTTTTAAACCATGACAATTGTCAACACTGTTGTGAAAACATGTAAGGGTTCAGGTTTTGCCTTTGTTATCTAAAAGGAGAGGAACACAAAGAGAGGTCACATTTATTTCCTATTACAGCTTTGGGTCACCTACAGATACATAATTTTTATTCCATCCATCAGATGAGAGAATGGAAAGTCATTTGACTAGCACTGATATTTCCCAGGCAAAGTGATGATTGGGGAGAGTAATGGTGCTGCTGGTAGTTTTCTATTAAGCATGCTGAGATGCAGCAGCAAAGTATATATTAGAAATAGCATTCTATCCTGTCAAAAGGCAGCGATTGCTACATTTAGTTCTTAATTCCAAATCTTGACAGAGGTTTGCTGAAGTCCCACTAATAATCAATAGAGTTATTTTTGTCTCTTAAATGAGCGAGGCTTTTAAAAATAATAAAGACATCTCTGTAATGACCAACCAAAGCTGTTTCAGAATAAGGTCTGTTGCTCAGTGTGGTTGGGGGTGGTGAGTTAAAGGGGTTATTTAGGCATTGCCATTGTTCCATTCTGCAGGTTTATAACCCCAAAATAAAATTGCAAATGTTTCTGGCAGTCATCCTCCCTGCACAGATGGCTTTCCTCCCAGTTTTGGCAAGCCTGATTTCAGTATAAAACTGAGCAATTATTAGAAAGTGAAATATTGCATGATATAATACCACTACCACCACCATCAACATCATGACAAACGGAGCGTTCGTTGTTTGTGGTGCCGTAGGAGAGAGATAGTGCCACTGCGTTACCCGTTTGTCAAAAATCTGTACTTTAGCTGCTGCTGGAGATGCATAGACAGAGGGAGGGAATAGAGCAGATGCTTTAGCAAGGAACTGTGGCCATTTTCTCATTTGCGTTGGCTCTATATTTCAATGCAAATATCACTGAACAGGTGGCTGATGAGACCCCTGTGGACTGTTTACAGTAAAGGTTACAACCAAAATCGATGGGCCTGAGATGCTTCTAATTCCATCTGGGAGATGTTCATCTTCCATCTGACTGTTCCCTTTCTGTACAGCAGCATCCTATTAATGCTGCAGTCACCGGGGATGTCTCACTCAGGTCAGCAGAAGGTTTCTCCTGTTCCAGCCTCCATTTGTTCTTTACATTTTCTTTTTGCACTGCACTGGATCACACTGATGTTGACGAGACAGGTTGCCAGCATTAAACATGCTGAGTTTTGCCTACTGATTTGACACCTGCTACTACTGTTCGGCAGGCCGAAGCTCATCACTGCTGCCTGAGGGTTGTCCAAATATTTTCAGCCTATCACTTACTGAAGCAGGAGGTAGTAGTGATGTTACATCTCATAGCTGACATTATTGTGCCTGATGTATGGGCTTGTAACATTGGAAAGGAAAGGAAGGGAAAGTGTTCATGTTTGCACAAACCTGAACAAAATAAGCAAGTACCACTTAAACTTGCATAAAAAGTGTTTCATGTTTTAGCTGAAATTCTACTTTAGACATCCATTTTTGCAAGTCTTGATGGGAAGATCCATGTGGTCAATGTGTCTGTTTTATCAAACTAGTAATGGAGTTTTTATTTTTCTTTTTAATGAAGGTAAATGCTGTTGCTTACTATATGAGGCAAAATCATTCTCACTGGTGTGTTTCCCTTGGGCCTAATCGTCATGTCTGGCATGCAGCCCATAGCAGCTGGGCAATGAGTAAGCAGTACTGAATCCAATTAAAATGGCAATAAAGTGTGTATAGCAGAGGGCACCCATACATTCCTCTTACGGTCAGGGAGAAATTTTTGATACGCACAAAATTTGTGAGTCTGTTTCGTACACATAATTTAGGATCAACAGAGACACCAGACAGATAGCAGCACTGCCTTCCTTCCCTCACCAGCATTTAAAAGTGACCCTCTGTTACCTTTGTTAGCATAAGGGCCAGCTACCTAGAGCGCCAGAGTGTTTTTCTGACTACATGAAATGGATGGCCAGCTGTAGAGACAACAGGAGCTGGACAGGAAAGGAAAGATGATGATGGCCACACCATCAGTCACAAAAAGACGTTGGAGGTTGATAGTATGATGGGCACAGAGCTGGCGTTAAGTCTCTGCAGCCACCTGCACCACCATTCAGGTGACTGAGCAGCAATTATTAGAGTAAGGCCAACAAAAGCAAAAAGGCTGGCCATCCTGGGCACTATCCTGCCACATGCCAATTCAGTTGTCATGCCTCTCACTCCATGCTGTGTCTTGCTCATAGCCACTTGTGTCTCCTCTCTCTTGAGCTCCCAAGCACCTGCTGAGTTTCTGTTCTCTCACATCTGCCTGATCCCCTTGGCACCATTTGGACCAGGCATTTTGCATGACACCTTCTGCTGCCAAGTGCAGCCATGCGAGGTGGCTAGGACAGCTAGCCCACCACCCCAACTGGAGTAGACAAAGGATGCTCTCACATACAGCTCCACTAGGCCAGCCTAACTTTCCTTCTTTTCTGGAAACTGCAGACTGCAGGTTGTATTTCTCTTTTCTTGCATTATTCGTTTGTCTGACTTCCACAGAACTCTTTGTCTTTGACTGAGAACTGTGAATCTAAAGGAGTACATAGGAGTAACGGTGTCTTCCACTCTGAGATTTCCAAAGGCTTAGCCAAAGGAGATGAAGGATGCTTGCCAGCATTGCATGGCAAATCTGTACCATAGCAGGGAAAAGCAGTCAGGTTAGTTTCCTGGTTTCTGTCTTCTGCCTTCAGTGTTGCAAAACATGTGCATAGATCAATGCATGGGTTTTTTATGTATAGGTAGATAGATCTTTCTCTGTAAGTGTCTTTCCATGAGTTACTGAAGTAGGGCTTGAGTTTCTCATTCATTTATGTGCCTTTAAAGCTCTTATCACGAGAGACTCCCAAATCTTTTTGTTACTGCTGTTATGCAACTCAGTTTGGCTTGTTTGCTTTTCTTTATGATCCTTTTGTCTTTCTGAAGGTAAGAAATGCCCAGTGTGATAAGAAGGGCCATTTGCTGAGTATTTCCAGGGTCAGTTCATGGAGTCTGCTACTCTTCAGGTCGTATGTTTTTCCTTATGCAGTAATTCAAATTCATACAACTTGAATTTTTAGTTTCCTCACTGTTTGATTAAATACTGTTCCTTCTTACTAGATTTACTGCCTTTTTGAAGAATAAGTTATTTCTACATGTTTCTAGAAACAAAATCATACAAGACAGTCATGGGGTTTTTTGTGGCCATTAGGTTTTGTGATCTTGCTTCATGCATAAAACAGGCCATTACATTTTGTCTGGTAATTCTCACGTTAAGCTTAATAATTTATGTATCAAAGTGCAGCTGTCGTGTATGAACACAACCCACCATGGTATAAAGAAGGTTTGTAATAAATGAATATAATAAGATCTATCCATTACTGAAAGACTTACTGTGCCATGGGAAAATTCTAACATGGTTACATACTTTAATTCTGCTTAGAGTTATGCTGGGGTTAGCTGAACGTACAGTGAGGCCAAAGCAACAAGATGGGAGGTTTTCTAATATGGAAGAGTGTCCCTTTCAAGTAGTTATTTATACACGTGTCTACATAGTTATTGCTGTTGTTATTGAGTTAGTTTTCAAGATCAAATATGGCCTTACACTTTTATGGAATTTACCAGGAAGTTAACGCTTCCATTTATGAATTCTTTATGTGATTTGTATAACCCTTCTTGAAGTTACCAGCTGTAGATACAATAACCCAATCCGTGGCATGTTATGGCAGCAGCTGTGTAATTGTTTTGTTAGCAAAGCAGCTATTCTATGTGCATTTCCACACCAAGTATTGTTCACTAAATGCTAAAAATATCAGACAGCAAGAAGCAGAGCACATCATGGTGGCTTTTTATTGGCTCAAATAGCCATGCATAGACGTAGTGGAGAGCACTTGGTATAGAAAAATCAGTTCTCTCCTTGATTTGGAATGATCATTACTTCCTTATCTTCTGAAACTCCTTCATGCCAACAGCATGATTTTTACAAAATGTAATGCACCTACGACAAGTATCTATGTGGGTGTAGGGGATATATATGTATGTATAGGTACATGTAGGCTTTGAGTGAGTAAATATAATAGAAACAGCAAATATATTGTTCTAGTATCTGAACATCCAACTTAGAGGTGGTCCACCTTTGGGCCATGGCATACAAACAGAAAAGCTTTTTCCACCTTTGAAGGCAAACCTGCTTTCTATATACATTAAGAGATCATATGGTTTGTGTATACATAATTGTACTATGACAAAAATGAAGCAACACAGAAGTAACCAAAAAAGTCATCTTGCACGGGTACTTGAAACCATCAACTTAAGAAAGAAGAATTAGAGCACAAGAGTATCTTGCATAGAGTTATATTTGCATTGGTCTTGGTCACACAAGAAGCAGATTAGTTGAGGTTTTAGTAAAGCTTTGAAGAAATCTGAAGTACTCCACTGACTCAATGGCTTCAAGTCATTTCATTAGATTATGAAACAGGCTCTTAGACATTTGCAGGGCTGGATCTTATTAGAGTGTCAGCTAATACAAGAACACCATCAAAACTCACTCTTCTTGTCACCACTAGCTTCCTTCAATGAGAGTGGAAATCATATTTTGAATGTGGAGAAACAGAGTTTTCAGAGCTGATTCTGTCTCAGCCAGTATGGCTCACTGCAGGCAAGGTTAAACTGCAGTGATCTATATTGGCTGAAGATCTCTCCACTGATGTTTGCAAAACTTTATTCAGAGATAGTGCCTGTACTCGCTTGGCATCACTGTTTAGCTACTCATGCTTCATCAGACAATGCGTTCACAAGCACTTTTGAATAGAAAGTTTCAGCACAGTTGCAAAGTAGGAGCCCAACCAAGGCTAAGTATTTGCTGAAAACAAAACTTGTACTAAAAATAAGTGTGACCTTCTCAAATCAGCACTTTTCAGAAGTTCCACTGAAACAATACAGCTCTTCACATCATTGTAAGAACAGCAAAAGTAACATTATGGTTGAATAATCACCTCCTAGTAAAAACCTGCCTTCAGATGCAGCTTGAGTCCTACTCAATGTTACATTATTGGCACAGGCATTGAAATGCATGCATTGTCCACTTGGATCATTGAGAAATCAAAGTAGACATTTTGCATTTACTTCATAGGAATTCGAACACCTAACAGTGTTAGCACTAGAGCAGCAGAGGTTTATGGTTTTTTTCCTCTCTTCTCCCTAATTTCTTCCCCACAAGCTAGCCTTAAGAATGGCAGAAAAATTCATGTACTTAAAAACATACTAAGCTAATCTTTGTTAGAAGGCAATGTGTCAGTTCATTCACCAGGTAATTCTTTTTGGGTAAAAGAAAAAAGATCTGTCCCAATAAAATGTACATAAAATGGCAAAGCACACTGGACATTCTTCATTTTCCTGGAAGCTGTCACCTGTATATATTTACAGAGAGTAGTACACAGGTCTGAATGAGCAGTAGTGAATGATGGTGCAGCATCACTCATGGGAGAAGTTTTTTCAGACTCTAAAGTGGAGTGGCAGCGTGTGTGCAGAACTGTAATGCTTTCCTCATAGTGTACTAGCATTGTAGTGGATGACGTGCTGATAGAGAGTAACAGGGAGCAGCTATTCTTATGCTCTAGACTCTCACTGTGAGCCAAGTGGTTTGAATTATCAGCCTGATACTGTGGATGAATAAAGTTGAAGTGGAAAAATTGGATTGCTTGGTAAGTTCTGCTAAACTTAACTGTTGCTTCTCATGTGTGTTTTAAAAAAGACTTCTGCATTGGACTGTAACAATTTAAAAGAGGAAAGAATTTCAGTCTCTTTGTGTGTTAAGGCACTTTGTTTTGTCACTTTCCAGTGTACTTACTGAGGCAAATGTTTAAAACACAGTTCAAAAAATTGTGAAGAGAAAAAAACAACCTATTTAATGTGTATATCTTACTATTAACCCAAACCATTTGAGGGAGACTGTTTTCAAGTGTTATATTTACTTTTGTTGCTTTTTTCTACTTTGGGCAAATGTCATTTCACTGGTCATGGAAACACAGAAAACCAGTTCCTGCCACAGAGGGCTAGCAATCAAGAGAGCTTTTTAAAGAGACAAATGGAGGAAACAGGTAAAGAAAGTGTCTGCAGGTAGACATAGCTGTGTCAGTAATTTTACACAGCCATCAGCCTAACCAGTGCTAGATGGAAATGCGTCTCTTGGGACTTGTATTTACGAACTTCTAGTATGCATTCTCACATGAGTTATACTAGACAGATAGCATCTACTTTGTGTTGCATTTCTTGTTGCTGTTTTTATCCTTTGCCACACATCTGACATTTTGTTCAACTAAGATGTCAGTCATTGCCTTACATTAAACTATTTTTTTCTAGTCTCAGTCTAATTCAGTCTCTCAGTTATTTTGTTAATAGAAATAGAGACTCAGACAAGTTTCCAATTTGTTTGAATAATAATAGGTGAACATAGAGTACAATAAATCATTAGTCCTTATGGACTGTGTCACCTTGCAACAGAGGCCCTATTCCAATCTAGTTATAGGAACTGAAATTTTCTTTGAAATCAAGTATCTGATAAGGCAAATTAATTACTATGGCATTGTTCAATTGAGTAGAAGATGAGGAATCAGATGTGCCTGTCAAATTACAAATGAAAATGCAACACAAGACTTGTTAATGCTTCTTCTGGCATCGAGAAAGGAGACATAGGTATCTAATATTAAATGGTGTTGCAGAAGGGCAAGTTAGCACTTTGTGTGCCAAATTAATTTTCAAAGACTATGTAGGATATGAAGTTTGACTTCCTGCCTGTAAATCTTGAATGACTGACAGATTACTGTAAAATAGCTTTGTTCAAAAGGAATCTTTGGCAGGAGGCATCAAAGGTTTGAAACTCTGGAAGGGATGAAAAGAAAACTCCACTTTTACACTGATTTCCTGAGCAGATCAGTGTCTCTGTGAAATCTGCCAGGAAATTATGAGCTATTTACTGTATTATGTGCTATTTCTTTTATTATATCCAAAGCCCCCTGTGGTTTCTTTTATCTTCAAAATTTAGGGACATTTTTGTAAGTGAAATGTGAATGAGTGAATGCATCAGTGAAACACAGGGAAAAAAAACCCACCAGTTTTAGATAGTTTTGTTCTTCCTTATTTTGGAGTATTGGTTTTATGGCACCTAAACGTATGGGTACATACTTTTACAGTAAAGCCCAATGACATGTTCTGCATGCTCCATCAAGCTCCTTCAATGTTTTGTCACTTGATTCACAACTCTGCAGGGCATGAATCAGTCCTGTAGTGTAACCTAGAATCTCTTTTTAACCAGAATAATGTAATATGGTTTTTATGTTTATGGTGTATGTCATCATCTAATTATGTAAACCAAAGAAGGAGAAAACAAAATATTTCCTTGAAAACTCTTGTCAACTGTGGATCAGTGCAGGAGAAGTTTCTTTATTGCATACAAGCAGCTGAGACAGAAAACTCTGTGTAGCTCACAGGTACTTAATTGTATCCTCAAGCAAGATGTGACACTATTGGGTCATGCTCTAAAGGGAAGCTGGCCTCACAGTTTTGCATCTACTTAGAAACACGACATACCTCCTCAGATACGGTGAGAGCCTTGAAGAAAATAAAAGCTCCCTCTGCTTTCCATTGGCTACCTTTCTGTATGCAGTGCTTGAAACTGAATGGACAGAAAGTGCTTAAGCCCTCGTTTGTCTTCCACAGGGTGAAGTGAAGAAGTGAAGCCTCCCAGCTGAACTACTATGAGGTCAGAAGCCTTGCTGCTATATTTCACACTGCTACATTTTGCTGGGGCTGGTTTCCCAGAAGATTCTGAGCCAATCAGTATTTCGCATGGCAACTGTAAGTATAAGAGGCCAGAAGACTTCATTTGCTTAATACTTTTCAATGTTCACTTGATTTCAATGACTTGAAATCAGCAGCATTTTATTACAGTTGCAATGAATAAAGATGTTTTTCTTGATGTCTCCCAGATGAGACAGTTTACATTCTCAGATACTAATACAGGAACACAGCTTTTTCCTGTTGACCTATGATTTTTTGGTGGTAAACTTCTTGATCATCCAAAACCAAGCAGAAACACTTCAGGGGCATAATCTAACCAAATATCTTGCTCTATCCAGCAGCAAAGGAAGGAAGCTGTCTCTTCCCCTCAACACCATAATCAAACTGTCCCTCTCCTGGCTTGTGAAAATTCAGTTCTGGATAACCAGAGTATCAAGCAGTAAAGTAACGGAGCTCTGAAAACTTAATTTGTTTTTCTAATACAAGGAATAGAATGTGCTTCCTTAAGTTTTGATGGATTCTGCTTTAGTATTAGACATTTTTTGCTAAGCTGGAAATGTGGCTAAAAAACAAATCAAGATAGAGAATCTTTTGTAACAGAATCTCTCTTCTTTCTTACCAGCAGTAATTGGCAAACTCTCCAAAATCTAGAGTAACGCAGACAGCTGCAAATCAGTATTGAGATTTGCTGGCTGAACAGGTGGAGGGCTTTCTGTGCATTTCACCATGCAAGTCAGGCTTAGCATAACTGATTCTTTCATATTGACCACAGCTCAATTACAATTACTACAAAAAAGTCTTCCAAAGTCCTGAAGGTTTAGACATTCAAAAGATGAAGCCTTTAGCGATGGAAAAGTATGCTCAGTAGTAACAATTTACCAATGAGTAGGCTTATGTTTAGGCCTACTTTGGGGCAGGAATTTGATTTTAAAGTGAATCTCTTGATTGTCCTTGCTTGCTGTGTTTTGGCGTGGCCTTGACATGTGTAAACTTGTCTGTTTTGGGTAACACCAAGCTAGAAAGACAGACTCCAGGGAGCACTTGATGCACTCCAAATGCTTAATAGGCATCTGGAATACAAGAACAGGGCAGAACTACTCTGAAGCAAACCCTGCTGAAACATGTCTGCTGTGATCACTGGGTCTTTTGCACCAGCATTTGCATCCTCCAGAAAGGTAGTACTAGTCATCCTTGCTAATGCAGAAATAGACAGTCTTCATACTTTTGGAGAAATTGAACATAGGATAACTTTTTCCTCTGTGGCATGCCATGCTGAAATGCACATGAATGTACAACCTCCTCCCCCCCCCCGCCCCCCCCGCCCTTCACGCCCTCTCGGGGTGNTATTAGATCCATGAGTTATAGGGGAAACAGTACAGGACAGAGAACGGTCTTACAGTTGAACTTGGCATTTTGCACATAG
>WBNH01011854.1:28640-53592 GCA_013401255.1 Urocolius indicus
TGTGGTTTCCCACTGTTTCTCCAAAATCCCCACAGCTGTTGAGCCATGGCAGTCCAATCCTGTCAGAAACCCAAGGAGCTGGCAGTTGGAACCAAGGAGAGACAAGTCTTTTGCTTTAACCACTACCAATCCAGTCATGGTGGTGGACTGATGGGGGACTGTGGAACAGTTTTGTCCTGATAGATACACATTAGCAGCCAGGAGCACGCATTTAAGCTCTCCAAGCAGTGAAAGAAAAACTGTGAGAAAGTGCTGTGTACCTGTGTGCCAAGAGCTTGAGAACAGCTTTGCACTCTAAAACAACTCAAAATTTTTTTCTTCTACAAGGGTGATGACTTCCTCCTTTGCAGCTGCCAAGGCTATAACTAAAGAACTCTGTGCTCATATGTTCCACCCCAGTCTGTGCCGCTGGGGCAGAACAGAAACCACAGATTTTGGTCACAGCTGGGCCCCATGGTACTCCATGTTAGCACTGTTTAATTCTATGATTCTCTTTTGACCCTGTTGGGTTTTTTCCCCTTCCCACAGATACAAGACAGTATCCAGTGTTTGTGGGTCACAAACCAGGGCGGAACACCACGCAGAGGCACCGACTGGACATCCAACTGGTCATGGTCATGAACAGGACCCTCTACATTGCTGCTAGGTTAGTAGCTACCTGCTTCACTGCTTTCAGAAGTGGAGTGTTCTTGGTTTTTCTCATTGGACATATTATTTTTCACCTTTTCTCACACTCAGAGAGAGCTTTGCAGGCTATTTTTAAGACATATTGTAAACCTTACAAGCCAGTCACTAAGGTTCATCTTTGCAGGTTCAGGTCAGACATTAACCCTTCCTTTGCCTGCATGTTGTTAGCAAAGGAGATTGATGCAGGATGAATGCAAGAAGGGTCCAGTTTAGCACAGCTGGGGAGTCCAGTATAGGAGCTCTTGGACGCACATCCTATCTGGGACCTCCCTGCAAGCTGTCCCTCCTGTAGCAGCTTGTTTGCTGGCTGTTTTCTGGTCCTTCTCCTCCATTGGAGAGATGCACCTCCATCTGCTTGTGCCACAGAGAGGCAGGCTGTTCCTGCAGATGGGAGAAGTGGTGGGTGGGGTGGCCAGAACATGAGAGGCAGCCTCTCACCATCAGCCCTGTCATCAAAGCTCTTTGTAACCTCCAGGAACTGCCTGGCTTTCTTCTCAAACAGCACTCCCCATCTTCTGGGTGGTCAGATGTGTCCTGTGGTGTACGTCTGCCTGTTGATCTCCACTTGACACCAAGCACAAAAAAAAAATGCCGTTTTTACCTAGCCACATCCCTGGCTGCTAGAAGACCACACTTCTACCCAGACAGTGCAGCTGTATCGGCACAGCGCAGCTTCTGGGGGCTCATCTCCTGCACCAGTTTCTAGGGGATCGGGGTGGCAGATCTCTGGGTTCTCACTCGTGCCATGCTCCTGCATTAAGTGCAGGCAGTCAGCAGGCATCCTTCCATAGGAACAACATGGGCGCTGATTGTAGGGCACAAAGAGCAGGCCAGTCCACAGCAAGACCTCTCTGTGCTTTGCCTGAGATTGCGGATTTAGTATTTTTGCTGCATTTAGTGCGATAATGAGCAGGGCAGGGGAGCAGACTGAAGGGGTTTGAAAGGTGGTGACAGGATTTCCTCCTTTTCATGGCTGAGTTCCCTTTGCTTTCCTTATTTGTTTTGTTTTAAATTAAGAAATCATTTGCTGTGAGAAGGTGGTAAATCCGCTCTGTGGATTTTGCTCTGCTGTATTCATAGTTTGTTCCCAGACAGAGATTGACGCAATTAGACTGTCACAGTGCCCAAGCAACTAACATTATGGCAGGAAAACCCAGACAAACATTTTGGAATATGAAACCACTGTGTGCACAAATTATGTAAAGAATGGCAACATTTAGAGGATAGTACCAACATGGATATGCATTCTTAAATAGTATGTGGATATATCTATTTGTATGACACAGTTTATCTCAATGAGATTCCTTACGTACTCCTTAGGGTCTTGTGACCTACAAAAAAAAAAGAAAAAAAATAATAAAGACCTGGTCAGTTTTGTACTTACACAAGCAGCAAAAACCTTCTTACACTTTTTTTTCCCTTGGTAACTCAAAAACTCTTTGACACATTCTTTACGCTCTCCAAATGTTACTGAACAAAATCCCTGCTGGGCTGAGAAGCTTATGTGATGCAAGTTGAAAAGCAAAGGTAATTTTTATCTTTAAGTAATAAATTTCAGAAAATGAGTCATTCTTTGATAACTAGTGTGAATGAAAGTTTAGAACTGTAATACCACATCTCCTGTAGAGGTAGTAGTAAATCTAGAGACTGTAGCAAATGTCTACACAATCCAAGTTGGTTCCCATAGAGTTTTGTAACAAGATTCATTGAAAAACTATAGCTGACATAAATCCCTTCATATCAGATGTTGCTTTGATGTTATATTTTTTTTTAGATGCTGAAATACAGCCATGATAAATTTACATTTGCACCAAAGTATCTGAAAAGCAATCAAAACAAATGATTAAACGTCCAGAGTTTTTATTTTGAGATTGTAGTGTTAGGGCTGGAATTTTTTGTTTGCTTGCTTGTTTTAGTATATCCAATGTTTACTTTGCAGACAGTCTCCCTGCCCGGGAGAGGACTAAGTCAGCTTTGAGAGCCACTAACACTTTATTACTGAGCAACTGGCATGGAATAAAATTTCAGTGAGGTGCTTATTTTGTCACACAGGATACGTAACTGTTGTATTAGCTATTACCACATAAAATTTTGTGTCACTTTGTAAAGGCCTCATTTCATCTTACCAGGCAGAGATACACAGACAGTATAAATTAGAATAGCTCGACCAAAGCCCATGAAGCTGTGCTGTCCAAAATATCTGGCTTTAAGCCTGCAAAGGACCAGCTCTGTTTTCTTTTTTCTCGTGGGAAGGGTACTCTCTCGCTGTCTCTCTCACAACCGCCCACACACACCCTTTTCCAAGTTTGCTATGTCTCCTCCTCCCATTGTCTTGTTCAGTGGCAGCTTTTGTTCACGTTATCTACCACCCCTGTACAAAGTGGTTTATTGAGCCCTGGAAACATCAGGATGGCTCTCTCCTCATTTGCAGTTACACATATTCAGACGATTCAGAGTGGCCAAGGGTCATGCACAGCTGGTGGCATTATTTTAATTCCCTTCCTCCACGAGAGTATGCCATGGCAACAAAACTCAGTTCTGCTGACTGGAGGTGGGAAAAACGGAAGCTCTAGGATTAAGTCAATTTGTGTTAGAATAACTTAATTAGCAGCGAGCTGTACACATACCACAGCTGGTAGGTAGTAGGAGTTGGATAGCAGTGGGAAAAGCAGGGCAGCGACAATCCTGCATCGTCTTTGGTTAGAGAGACCTCTCCAGAATTTGACAGCTCTTTTGCTCTTTGTTGACATTGTCCAGCAACTACATTTCACATATAGCATGAGAAAACGGTATGTAATTTGCCCGATAACTCACCCTCTTTTGATGATGCTGTAACTTAGCATCTGAGTTTTCTTTGAGCTGTTTCTTGAACCAGAAGGTGAATCCTCTGAAACTTGTTTTAGAGTGGAGCTCAAGACTCATTCTGAGTACCAACACTGCATTTTCTAATTTTCTTGTTTAAAAAAAAAAAAAAAATCATAACCACTGGGAAGCAAGACATGATTAAAATCAAGAGCTGTGCTGGAAGAAGGTTTTTAGAGCTCCAGCAGCAACTAATTTGCAATTCAAGAGATTTTGTTCACACTTTTATATAGTAGGAGTGACAGCAACAAAGAGTGATGTACATAAAAAAGGAACTGTGCAGTAATATATGAAGCTGATATCCTGCTAAATAGGTAATTTTAGTCCAGCACCAACCCCAACCACTACTCTGCCAGTAAAGTCAGGCAAATACTAAACTGAAACATTAAACCAGTCTTGGAAGTAAATGACAGTTCTGGTTTTACAGAGTCTGGAATAGAAGAAAACTCACAGCTCCTCAGTTGGGCATCTTGCAAAGCAAAGACTCTCAAGCACCATGCAGACAGTACACTTTTAAAAGCCACTTCCCCACAACAATGCTGTCTCTTGTCTCCACATGTGAGAAGTGTTGCTTATTCCTCTTCTCGCAGTATTTTGGAATTGATTCATGTAAGAGACTAGCACCATGTCATCAAAACACAGTAAAAGGAAGCTAACTTTGAGAGCAGGGATTTCTGAAATGGAAATAGCCTGTATCATACTTTCAGCAGACCCCTCCAATGCACCAGCTGCACAGCTTCCTCCATTTTGAAAAAAAAAGCCAATGTTATTTCAAGGAAAAAAAGAGATGCTCAATCTGAAATTGATGTGGCAGTCACTACAGCATTGTGGGTTAGTGGGGTTTTTTTAAACCTTAGATCCTGTACAGACCTGTCCATGTTCTCAGCTTACACAGAGGAGAATGTTTAAAATTACCTCTTTACCTGCATAGTTTAAGCAATTTCCTCTTTCCAAGGAGAGACTGGCAGCTAATTGTAGAGAGGAATATGTTCTCAGGAACACAGGAAAGTAAATGCAAGCAAGAAATGTGAACTTTTTTCAGAAGAGCATTTTATACTTTAGTTTGGCCACCAATGCATGAAGAGAAGAATGATTTTTGGTTTTGTGGCTGTCAGCCTTTTGCCTACTGTATTGTCAATCAAATTATTAGAACAGAAGTTAGACTCTTTTTGTTTAAAAAAAAAAAAGATAAAAATGAAGAATCACTAACCTCTTTTTAACCCTAAATGTGTCACAGTGACTGCTAGCCTAGGAACGTCGCAAAGTCTGCTTAAGAGCTATTGCAACAGATTTCAGGGTACACAAAAAACATTTGCATGCTAGGTCGCAACATCTGCTGTAGGACCTATAGAGCAGAACTTACATGAAGCTCGTCTCCTTTCCAAAATCTCATTTGGTCAAATAATTGGTTTTGGGGAAGAATCTTGCATTAAAGTTTTTTAGTATTTCTCTTTTTTTCTTACTAGTAAGGAAAATTTTATATACGAAAGTGCATTTCTGGGAGAAGCAGGTGATGCTGTCAGTAATGTTCCCTGTAAGACCTGTGATCATTTTTTGAAAGGATTATGGATTATCTTGTGCTAGGTAGCACTCTCCATAGAAAATGAACTGTCAGATTGCTCCATTTGATTTTCCATTCATTTGCCTTTGTTTACAGGGACCATATTTATACTGTTGATATGGACACGTCACATACAGAAGAAATTTATTTTAGCAAAGTAAGTAACTTTTATCATCATCCAGAAACCAAGGACACTAGAACAAGCTTCAAATATATAGGAAGATGACATTATTTCAAACAACTTGCCAGCACTTCTGTAAAAACTGTAATAAGCAAGTAAGATGGCATTGCTAATCATATTTGGGGAAAGCTAGAAGAGCAATCATGTCCTCTGTGAATTTCTGATAAATGATTTAGCTGGGCTGATAAGCAATCTGTACCGAAATACAGTCAAGTCCCTGATGGAACATCTGTCAAACGTCTATTCATTTATATTCAGGAGTTTTCTGTAACAGCTATACTATCCCAATTAAGTACACTGAAACTTTCATCATAAAAAGAGAGTGCTATTTACATATTTTCAAGCATACAAATTTTATTCACTAATGCAAGTACTCATTAAATAAAATCTTATTGTAACCTCACTTTGTAGATGTATTCACATTATCTCCATTGAAAGTTACATTCAGACTAAGAAGAGTGTACAAGACTGTATTACCGTATTGTATATTAGCATAAACATCTCCCTTTGGCCCCTTTGCACTGCATTCACAATGTGTAACACATGCTAAACACAGCCTTGGTCCAGCAGAAGATCACATAAGTTGGGACATTGGATGAATTCCACTGTAGAAGGGGAGAGCATTTCCTTGTAGCTATGAATGATTCTGAAGTTGATCTTCTGCCCTGTTACTCATGAAAAAGTGTGGGCACAGGCTCATAATGGAAAAAATAAACATTTTTGATTGTTTTTTCTGCTTGGAGCCCTTTATGAGTGCACAGAGCCCTTTATGAGTGCCTTGGTTTACTGAGGGCAAACTCTGTCAGGACTATCATAGCAATAGTGTCTAAGGTGTTACTGCCTTAGGCCATATGTTTTAAATTGACTTTTATTATAATTAATCAGCCTACCACTTTTGACCACTCCCAAAACTCACTGCAAAATAATCCCTGCTGGGATTTACCTGTAAATGTCCTGGAGAATGAGTTTTAGCAGATAAAGTCAGTCTGGATAGGTGGAGGGATCACTGATCGTGTTAGCTGAATTGAGTGGATAAGAGCTACCCAAATTTGATTTCTTTGCTAAAATGTCATCTTCCAGAATATCTATTTAATTTAGTATCCAGTTAGAGTTTACAGTCCATAAATGTTTATTCTGATTTACAGAACAGTATCAAAGCAAAAGAAAATAGCATCTAGTACTTTTAAAGAAAACTGTACATATTTTTGAAAGTTGGCCTGTTGCTGAATTCCATTGGTTTAGGCTTTTAAAAAAAATGGGATATGTTTCCAGTCTAATGAATGGATGGCAACACAAAATTAAGTGAATGCTCCACATCACTGGTCTTTCATTGTTGTGGTGAATTAATCATGGAGAAAGGGTGCATAAAGCTCTCAATAAATATATGTTCAACAGCTAGTCTCCCCTAAGGGACTTCTGCTTCTGAAATCAAATGCAACAACCTCTGGGCTCTAATTGATTTCTTTCTTAATCCTTGCAGAAATTGACGTGGAAATCTAGACAAGCTGATGTAGACACATGCAGAATGAAGGGAAAACATAAGGTAGGCAATTTTCATTTCTTCTACATCTGCCACTTTAGTTTAGCTGCTTCACTATTATCTCAGGCTGCTGTCTCTGATGTGCAATGGATCATGTCATTCAGTTCTTGCCAGTAATTGCTTTTTCCGTCAGCTTACTGAAGGCTTTAATTTGCAAAAATAGTTTACTTTTAATGGAATAAAACAGTGCGACAGGAGCCACAGCAATATGCTGAAATACTTATAGCACTGAGGATTTTGGACATAATGCATAGTGTACTGATTTTGCTTACCATTGCCTCAAAACTAAGCGTTGCTGTTGATCCTCCTGCAGGAATTTACTGAGAAGTTTGTGTAGGGCATCAGAAACCATGAATGTGTACAGTTGTAGAGGGACAGTTTCTCACACCAATTTTACCCTACTGTAACCTGTGAGCTAGCACAAGTGGCACGAGAATTAGATGCAGACTCTTTACACCAGATCCCCCTTTTAGTTGCAGATGCTTAATGCCAGTACACACTGCATTGATGATGCTACTGGATTACAGCAACATGGATGACAAGATGATAAAATTTTTCACTGTTAAGGAAAGCAACAGTTTTCAAACAAAATTCACCTACGTGAACAATAGCAAAATCTGAGCTATAATATTAATATAATATAATAATATCTTTAGTTCTTTTTATCCATTTTTAAAACACTAGTATATAAATCGTGTCTTGCTCATTGTCAGCTAGTTGAAATAAAGCCTAGAATATCACAGTGGCTACCAGCCGGTTTCATTTTAGACCTGACAATGAAATATCATGGCATAAAAATAAATTCAGACAGTCAAAATGCAGTAGTTGAAATGCTTTTTATTATTTTTCTTCAGGATGAATGTCATAATTTTATTAAGGTTCTGCTAAAAAGAAATGAAGATACATTGTTTATCTGTGGAACAAATGCATTCAACCCTTCCTGCAGGAACTACAAGGTATGTGGTCTGTTGGTGAAATTTCATTTAGCCTTGTCTTTCAGTTGGACTTGTGACTATGTTAGCAACAGCATGAGGTTGTTATTCAACAGGGCACTATTCAAGTCTATAGCATTTATCCCATTTTATTTCAGTGCTACAAAGCTCACTGTTGTTTGATTTCTGAGGATTGCTCGGATTGGTTACTGGCGTCTTTGCAACTCCAGTACATCAAAGTTTATTGATACTTTGCATTGTCCTCCGTAGGTGCAGAGTCCTTCTGATCACTGCTCGGGGATGCGGTCTCTCCCCAGAAAGCTCCCTAGCTTGTCACTGATACTCACACCAAGTCATAGACTGGTGCTCAGTAGCATATATTAAAGGTCTCTAATGTACTGTTCTCAATTTCAAAGCTAGTTCTCAAGATGCCTGGGAGCTTAATATGACAAAACTTGAGAAGATTAGTGTTGGGGACCCAGCAGATAGGGAAGATGTAGAGATCCTATGGCCTTGTGTGCTGTAAAAGTAATTGACAGCAGATGTCCAAAGGGAAAGGAACAGCAGGAAAGTGATATATTCCTCAGTAACTGGAAATCTGAAAAGCTGGAGCAATCAAGTCATGGAACAATTCTCATTCATTTCTTTGGATTCAGAGTTATTGTCAAAAAAACAAAGTAAAGACATGAACGTCCAGGAAAAGTACTTCTGTAGTGGTATTTGCTCTGACTGCTGTTCTTTCTTGCATTTTCTGCAATGCTGCTTTGCCTTGTTTTGCCACTGTGATGACCACAGTCTAGGAGACACAGGAGAGAAGTCCAGGGAAGTCTTTTCTTTCAGTCTGTAGAGGAAGAATACAATTTCAATAAAAATACAAGCCTGCGTGGTGGTAACTATGTGGTACAGGTAGCTGCTCTGTTAACAGCCATTTCTTCTTCCTTTCCTTGCATCCCGCTCCTAGCAAGCAGTGGAGCTTCTCAGTGCTGTATTTAGTCTTCCAGCTCAGAGTATACATATTTAGCTGCAAGTGCCGTTAATGCAGCTAACAAACCTCAACACATCCCCTTTCTAGAAAGCTGTCTTTAAATACAAATACAGATTTCCTTGGCACCCTAATGTGAGAGACATCAATGGCCCTCTGTACCCACATGGCAGGTATTTAATTCCCTGTGTGATGCATGGCATCTGCAGACTGCCTCACTTGTGTTGAGCTACAGGGGCTGGATGGTGATACCTGTGGGAGTCAGCGGAAGGTCTCTTCTATACCTGTCCTGGCTTTTCCTCCATATATTTCTGCATTGTATAGAGAAAGCACTAAGATGTGTCAAACAGAAAACCGGCTGTCCCTCCACCCGGCCAAAGGAAGTGCAGATGAGCATGGGATTGTATGGCTTAGTGCAGTGAAAGTTTCTCAGGACTGTAACCCATTCCCTTTTACTGTTATGTGAAATGCTTTTCAGCTCTTGAGTAAACACAATTAATTTCCCTCAGAGTGGATTTTTACATGAAGGGTCCATGACAAAAAAGAAAAAAATAAAAAAACACTGCAGGACTTTCATTCTGTAATATACAGGATAAAAGTTGATTGGAATTGTTAATGGTGCCGGTGGGTTATTCTTCATGCTCTTTGAATCTGTGTTGTATGTGATTTATACAATATGGGCTGCTCAAGTTCCTTGAATATTCTAGAAAGATTCTTTTTCCCCAAATAAGGTAGTATAAGAATCTTAAAGAGATAAGAGCTATACCTTTCTCCTGTAGGTCACTAAAACACTCTTGAAATTAGCATAAAGTTGATCTGTATATTTATGTCATTATCAGTCCCCAGGGTGAATTTGTTTCCCAAGACTTACACATAGCCTCAGATTTCACATTTCCTGCACAGCTTAATTCTTGCCTGATGGTAAGAGGATTTCTCCGTGACACAGACGCAGCTGATACAGTAAGACTCAGAGAATATCCTTCTGAGTATGCAAATCAAGGAAGAGAGCACCACTGTTGAGACTAGTGCAGAAGGATCTCCGGACTTTGGGGAGAAAATGCACACACAGATAACTGTCCTAGTGTTGTTTCTTCTGACTGCTGTGGTGTACAGGCTTTTCTATGTATAAGAGCGCTTCTGTTGTATCACTGTTGAGGATAAATTTTGAATCCTTGCCAGAACCACAGACCTCATAGCCTGATACAGTTCAACAGGAAGCTTCAGTACAGATAAAATATAGAGTAAAGACTTTTGTAAAATGTGTCAGGGTAAGGCTGATTAGCTCAAAAAGAATGCCTGGCTTATTGGATGCACTTTGTTCATTTTACTTAACTGACTTTACTTAACAATGTGATTTTTGTCAGGTTTTAATTCATACTCAGGAGCATAGTTAGAGAAAGGACCTTCCTCTCTACCCAGAAAAGAAGAAACACTGTCATAAGCCTCATAAGAAGGTTTGTTTCTCCATCTGAGGAGCATTCTTTCATTTTTCAGATGGATACCCTGGAGTTCCTGGGAGATGAATTCAGTGGAATGGCCAGATGCCCCTATGATGCAAAGCATGCCAACGTTGCATTGTTTGCAGGTACAATGACAGAGATAAACTATTTGCTTTCTATCCTGCAGCCCAGTCTTGCCATAGCACTCTGGCTCTGGAGTGGAGAATACCAAAATCTGAAAGGTGGCAAAGGGAGTGAATAGTTACTAAAAAAGCACTAGAGCAGAAGCTTTCCCTTCCCTGGGATTAATTTCACTGTCATAAACATCGCCTGAAGCCTCAGTTTCCTGGTTCAGTTTTTAGTATTTCATGGGTTCTTGATAGCATGATGCCAGAACAATGTGAACCAGTATTTCTGGCTGCATCCAGCTTCTGCAAAAGTCATGGAAAGTCAAGGCTCATATGAACTTTAATGAGGAGTGGGTAGGATGTGCTCCTTAATAGCTCTAAAGTTAGCCTTCATAATAAAAGGGGGTTAGGGAACATGCTTGCATGTGCACTTTTCCAGATCTAGAAGGAAAGGGAAGGAAATTTTGTTTTAAAGCATAAAACATCTTAATGTAGTGTTACCAGCTGTTGTAGACAAAGGAGAAAAATGTCTTGATTAATAATGTTTTATGTTGCATGCAGCAGAATACAGTTAACTCTGATTTGTACTATAGTAGTTTAAAAAGTGAATGCTTATCAGTGATGTTAATTTGGGCTGATGATTGTGTGGTATTTTTGTACATTCACTTCATTCCTGTTTACATTGTTTCTTTATTTAAACTTCTCTTAGGGTGAACTCTGCTAGTCCCTTCTCAGATTTGACTGTAAAACAGGTGTTAAAGATAATACAGACGTCACCCATGATAATGTCAGTCCTCTTCTGCAAGTGTGATGCTAGAAAGGAGAGCTTGAGTATTCATGTGAAAATACTTTAGCTATTCCTCTGAAGATTCAGTCTCAACTGAGTCTGTGGCTGAAGGATGGTAGTAAGGGCTACTGCATTCGGGGTGGCATTATCTGCCTCACAAAGGAGCAATTTTGTAGCAGGCTGCAATTATATATTTTTTTTTTATTCTTTGTAGTGTAAATAAATTGGTCTTTTTGTTTAAAAAATAGTGATGGTGATAGTAATGGTAGTTTGTAATTTCTTACAATCTTAATTTAGTTACAGTCAAAAGAACATAAAGTAGAAATTCTCTAACTGCAGCAGGTAATTCATAAACTGTGGAAAGAGAGACACAACTTAAATGAAAGATTCATCTTACGTGTCTCAGATTCTCTATCCTTTGAGTGGTTGGAATGATGTTTCAGAAAGGCCTTTCTCGCTAGACTGGCCAAGAAAGCATTTATGATCAACTTAATGTAAATTTACCTTATGTGCAGCTGAAGTTTGGTAAGGTGACTCGCTGTCACTGAAGACGTCCTCACATTATTTGAAAATCAAAAGTGTCTTTATAGAAATGATCATACTCTTTAATGGTGATTTGAAATACATTTGATACTGTTCAAATTAATTCTTGTAGTATGTACTCTGAAAGTCTGCTGGCTTCAGAAAATCACTCTTTGGTATGCCATACATATAGTACCCCCGATAACTTTTCAGAGTGCTGTGAAAAGCAGTTTCAGAGCAGTTTAGGGCACTAATCCAGCTCATCTGAGTCTGTTGGGTACACTTACATGAATATGGCTCTTCTTGCAGCCTGTAGCTATTACAGCTGATGTGTGCAAGTTGTAATTGGTCACATGGTCTTCAGGAACTTGGCAAGAAAGAAAATAAATGTGTGATTGTATTAACATGAGTTCAGACGTCCATATCTAAACAATTCAGCCTTTTGTTCGATTTTAAAGTTGTTTTTAGTATCTGCTTTTTTGTAATTATTTTTTCTGGTTTTGCTAAGGAAAAATAAGTGCATTTTTAAATAGCCAAATAATGATGAGAATTGTAGGGCTCAGAACAAGAGTTCCGCTAATAAAAAAACAGTCTGATTTTTAAATCTTGAGCTGAAATTAATCGTTGTCAGTATGTGCAATGAGGACAGCTTGACCAAAGCCTCTGTGTCCTGGGCATGTCCTCAATGCGGGTGCCTCCAAGGCCCAGCACCGAACATAATCAAGGGAGATGAGACCATTCTGATTTTTATGTAGACACAACAGAGACACAATTGCTATCTGTATGCTGCAATGCTTGTGCTCCTAACAGACATCATGTTCCACGATTTCACACATGAAAACAGCCCTGTACCATTACCATGACCCTCAAACAGATTAGGCAACAAATATCATTTAAATATCATGGGTTTGGATCTCATGCTTTTACCTTTTGATAGTTTTGCATCTTTTGGTTGTCTTTGGGGTGCTATTTTTGTAGATCTTTTCTTACTGCTTGTCCTCCAGTTCTTTATGAGAGTGGAATGCATCGTTCCTGTGGGAAATGCCTAAAACACATTTTAGAAAAGATACATAGGCAATCCTCCTCTCTCTGTTTTGCCTGTGCTCCCTGCAAGCTATTTAATGTTTTGGTAGAGGAGAAGTGCTCTCAAAGGGAGAAATTTCCATAAGTGTCAATTACCTGGCAGTCTCTGAGACCTGTCTAGTTTACCCTCCCACATAAAACTGTTTTGTTGTTGCCTTCCCCATACTTATTTGCTCACATACATAGGCAGAATTTATGAGCATTGGACTGGAGACACATGCAGGGAAACTGGATAGGGTGGTTCAGTATGACATACCTAAATGGGAGAAGATTTATTCCATAAGGTTTCATCCCCCACAGCATCTCTCTGAAATGATCATTTTGAAAATTGGTGATATGCTTGTTCATGCTCAATCCTATTTACCTAGATGGATTTTTTTCTTTCCAGTGTTCCTAAGGAGATTGTGATTATTTCATTTGCCCCATCTCGTTTGACTGATGAGGGAAAGCAATTCTTTCTAATACTCCTCCCCTCTTGTTTCTTCTTTGCTTCCTCCCCAGAGGGAAAGCTGTATTCTGCCACAGTGACCGACTTCCTTGCAATAGATGCAGTCATATACCGGAGCCTTGGAGAAAGCCCAACTCTGCGGACGGTTAAACATGACTCAAAGTGGTTGAAAGGTAGATAAACAAACAAAATGGAAAAACCCATGTCTCTGATGAGGCTTTAGAATTCCTGACAGACCTCTCTGTCATCTCATTCAGCAACACTTTTTGGCAGAAAAAAAAAAAAAAGTAACTGAACTGCATCTCTTACTTATACTGATCTGTTTATCTCTTTCCCTCTTCTCCTGACCTCAAGTTACTGGACCTGGTGGTGCATCAGAATATATATTCTAGCAAGCTTTCTGAGCTTAAATCCATTATTTTACAGCAGTTGGCTGTAAAAAGGTTGGAACTTGTAGAGCTCAGTGTGCTTGGGCTGTGTTTGAAAATATTTCTGCCCCAGGACACTGCTAGGTAACAGTCAAGCAGTCAAGTCTTCATGAAGTATAAAGGGTTTGCCCTGTAACATTAAGATTCATCAATGAAAATGAAATTATGGGAATATTGCACAAAGCCTTTATTTTGTGTTTCTCAGGGACTTTACAGTTGCCATTGAATTAAGCAATTTCTGTGATCTAAATGTCCTCATTGTTAAGAACAGTACTGTTTAGCTTCATGTAGGCGTTATGAATAGTTAGCATTTGGAGTGATTTTAACAGTGAGCAAAGCCATAGTTTGAAGTCTTTTGCTGCATGCAGAAATGTTTTACCAGGTGTCTACTTAAGACGTCCCACTTTGCTTGCTGCTTCAGACACATGTGGGCAGAACAGTTACGTGGTTTGTTATTCCCTCCACACACAGCTTGCATGCCATAAAGAGCACTGCTTGGACCCCTCAGGCACACCATTAAATATATTGCCTTTTTACCTTTTCTCATACTCCACGTAGGGCAGACATATTAGTGGCAAACTGCCTCGCAATGATGTTGCACAGACTTGCCTAAAGGTGCCCTGTCACCAGATAGTAATTCTTCCGTAGTGGTGATGTTGCTAGTTCCAAAACTGAGGAAGTTTGCATGATGCAGGCATTTCACCATTGGAAATTTTGAGTGAATATGTTTGGCTTCTCTTTGAATACTGTGTGCCTAAATAGGATGTGTTGGGGTTTTTTTTCCTAGAACCTTACTTTGTCCAGGCAGTGGACTATGGCAATTACATTTACTTCTTCTTCCGGGAAATAGCAGTGGAGTACAACAGCATGGGAAAGGTAAGGGCAAAAACATTGCCTTGAGTGACTTTGTCAGATTCGGGAGGAGGAAAACATATGCTATTCTTGGACCAATGCTGTTAGAAGTGACCTTGAAATGAGAACCATAAATCATCATGACAAGGTCATAATTTTGAGAAGATTGCTATCGCTCAAGCCAAAAGGTTGGTTGGAGTGAAACATTGCATTGTCTTGAAAGGAAACAGGATGGTTTCTTGTGGTGACGGTGTATGCTGGAGTCTCTTTTCCCAAGTCATAAAAAACATGAGGCAGATGTGGTTAGTTCAGCATAGTAGGTAATTGTTATAAATGGATTCCAAAGCAGGAAGATACATTTCTGTAAGAAATCTGAATTAGAGTGCTGAATAAACAGGGGCAGGAATGTTATACTCTGCCATTCTACAAAGAATAATTAAACACTTTCTGCATTTTTGCAAATTTCACAATAGCTTTCTGACTAAGCAGTCAGAAAAATCTGACCAAGGTCACAAAGGTTGAGGGCAGGAATAAAAGCCCTGCAAGATTTGCATAGTTTTTAAGTGCTGAAAACACAAGAGTCAGAGCAGGCAATGTGAGCTGCAGGGACTGTGAATATAAAATGTGCGTTTGTTTGGGGAAATAGAAAGCTAAGCAGTCTGTATGGAAATTAGTTTTATATGGGTTGAGAACAGATCTCCTGAAGGATTTATGACTGTATAGTAAATGCCACAGACTTATCTTTTATAGCACACTGTTCCAAAGCTGAATTTTTCTGGTTTTATTTGTCACAGATTACAGAAATGTGGGATTAAATTAAGCACCTTGCTGTGTTATTCCAATGCTTTTAAAACAGTATTCAAACAAAGTCTTTTAATTCCAACAAACGTTCAATTATGGCAGTTATTTTTGCTCTACTCTTTCCAGGTAGTTTTCCCAAGAGTGGCTCAGGTTTGCAAAAATGACATGGGAGGATCTCAGAGAGTGCTGGAAAAACAGTGGACTTCCTTTCTCAAGGCTCGTTTGAACTGCTCAGTTCCTGGTGATTCACACTTCTACTTTAACATACTGCAAGCAGTTACAGATGTTATCCATTTCAATGGCCGGGATGTTGTTTTAGCAACCTTCTCCACTCCATATAATAGGTAATAGGCACAATAACCTTTTACCTTCTATTTCCTCCATGTTTTGGCTTTCACTAGAGCTTCTTTTTACTTTATAATGGTACAAGTGATTGCTTGTACAAGGTAATTATTATGTACCGCACATTTACCAGTAGTTTGTGTTTCATTTTAAGATACGTTGGTGTTGCTTACTGCATTTGATAATTTAAAGCAGCTTTCAGCCATTTACTAACTGGACACATTTGTTGGATGTACTTTTCTTTATGTAGGGATAATTCACAGCTGCACCAAAAAGTTTTTGCAACATATAACTTGCAGAATGTTATTCTGAATAGAAAAGTGCTATTATTTCTTTTCTCTCGGAGAAGGAACTAAGTCTGTCCTCTTTATATCTAAACTCCCAAGAACCATTTTAGTACTCCTTCTCTTTATTTGATGCATCCCTACTGAGTCTTGTGTTTTCTCCTGGGAAAGCCAAGATCCTAAGCTGTCCTGCTGGCTGGGGAGGAATGTATCCAGAACACCTCTATTTCATTGCTCATGTGTTTTCCAAAACATCAGTTCATCTGTGGAGAACTTATCATTATATATTGTAAAAAGTTTCTCTAGAAGTTAATAGATTAGTAACTGTATCTAACTGTTGAGGTCTTCCAGAGAAGTTAATAAAATAGTAGCATTCTAATTAAAAAGGACATTGCTGTTTTCACAGAGTGATGTTTTAGCTGAAAGGAGGATTTTCAAAGCCTTACCTCAGTGAGGTCAGACACAAAACCGACTTCAAATATAGCTAAGCCCATGCCTGAAACAAATAATCACTTCTTTTGACATCAAAACGATAGGAACTGTAATGGAATAATTATGCCACCAATAGGGAATAGAGGCTGAAGTTAAGATGGTATCTTTTTATGCAAACTGATTTAATAAAACAAGTAAAAAAAAAAACAGAGATTCAGGATCAGAAAAAAAGGGTTTATTTTAAGATTATATCAAAATTGAGATTGTCCTCCTGCTCTACTAGTATTTCCTGTGGTGTATCATGAATAAGACTTTTCTTTAAACACTGCATTTTAAGTCTTAAGTACTTCATGGTAAAATCAAGGTACTGTTTTACAGATTTCAGTTTTTGCCAGGCATTGAAGATGACAGGAAGGCACATAGACTTGGAGACACCTCATTAACAGACCTATCTCTGACATCACTATGTCTCTCATTCCTCCTTCACTGAGGAAAAGCTGTAGCAAACATCTTTGATATCTGAAACAAAGTTTCCCCCTTAGAGGGAGCTGGAAAAGATTCCACTGTCTAAGCTGGGATCACCCAGGGTAGGAGCTGGTGATGAGTTATAGTCCAGTGCTTGAGAGATGGCTTGTCTGTGACCTACAGTACTCCATCTTTATGGCTTTATCACACTATAGACCTGAAAACAAGAGTAAAAGCTGTTGCAGTCTTCTCACTGCAACAATCCCTGCATCACCATGTATTTCTGTATAGCACACTTCAAGATTTTAGAGTTGTTTTTTCTTTAGGGGTTGACTCAGCAAAATGCAAAGTCATCTAGCTGGAGTGGGTCTTGAGATGTCGTTCAGGATGGGATCCTTTATGTGACCAAATACACTCCTGACTATATCTTACACCAACATACATGTGGCTTCCTCTGTTTAAAACTCTTGCTATGTAGTATCACATTAATATAGAGATTTAAGATTTTCTTCCAGGTAAGAATATAATCTGTGGAGATCAAAGTAAGCTCATACTCTCTCCCTACTTCTTGTTTCCTTCAGTAATAAGCATTTTGAAGCCTTCTAATATTCAAATAGTTATTTTTCTATCAATTTATATACCTTTATGAGTTTAGTTTTATTATCTGTAACTGTATTGTAATTGCTACATTTTTTTCTTCGGTGTATAATAGCCTACTAGCTAAAAGCATGATTGAAAGCCTTGGCCAGCTGGGTCCACACTATTTACCTGATAAAATCAAGCAGTGAAAGTCAGACAAAAATACAGTAGTTTATGTGTAAAAAAGTGAAAGGTGGATAAATGAATAATTTGTGCTTCCATGTGACTGACCATGGGAAACTCCTAAGCCTTTCAGAAAATGTATAGGTAAGAATATAATTACCTTTAGACAATGCTATCATGCAGTTGCATGCAAATAATCTTAAAGTTGAAATTTACAACTTTATGATCTAAAAATTTAAAAATTGAATTTGCTTCTATAAGCTCTTCATTACCTCATTAAGCAAATTCCTGAGCATAGTTAACTCTTTTCCTTTGGGAAAACTTGATGGAGATCAAGCAGTTGGGAGGATGGAGTAATAACACATAAATGCCAGATCAATGGCATGTTGCAGCATGCTCTCAGCTTGATCAGCACCCACTTCTGAACTACATGCAGTATATTTCTGAGACATGTCAGAGACTGTGAGAATTACCACTGAGAGCTGTTGTGACTGACAAGAATGTGAATTTTAAAATAATGGGCTCTGAATGAGACTGACTCTTACTCCTCATGCACTGCCAGTGGTACCCAGAGTTTCCTGGATTCTTTCCTTTCTTCAAGATTTCTGTGATTATGTCTTTCTGTAGAGGCTTTGAAACAAATTGTGCTGGCAGGAGCTGTCTCCTGATTGGTATATTTCAGGCTTTTCTGTGGGTCTCGCATTTCATGTCAATACTCAGAGGTTACCGAGTTCTGGACTGAGTAGCCTCTGACAGGAAGACTCCTATACAGCATGTTTTTCACTCAAGATTTTATGCATAACTTCAGAATGAGTAAAAATTTCTGGGAAATGTCACTTCGCAGCATCCCTGGCTCTGCAGTCTGTGCCTATGACATGCTTGACATCGCCAATGTGTTTACTGGGAGATTCAAAGAACAGAAGTCTCCAGACTCCACATGGACACCAGTTCCTGACGAACGGGTACCCAAGCCCAGGTATGTTTTGTGTATAGCGATACTGTGCTCTTCCTACTTGCAGAACAGGGTTTTTTGATGACTTGGACAGTCTTGGAAGGTGCAGATACAATTGAAGATATATGTAAATAGGAGTTGAGCTGCAAATGGATCTAAGGTCCACAAGTGAGAATTTTTCCACTTAAACAAAATTTGCATAATATAAATCAGGCCAGTGTCAGATCCACTTGGTCAGAATGATTTACCATTTAAAAGTGGTGTGAGTTACATACCTGTTGCAAATTGATTTGGTAATGGATATATGTCATTACAAAGCCTGCACTAGTTCTGCAGTTTGCTATTCTGCAGTTAATGTGAAGTTTATGTGCCACAGAGGATGCATCACAGGGAGAAAAAAAAACAGCATTTCATCAAAATGGAGATTCAGTTTACTTCATTCTTCCTTTGAGTTGTTTCACTTGCTTTCATTTCCCTCCTACTTGCATATAGATCCTTTATTACATTCTCTTCATGCTTCCTACAAGCACCCGTTTCATACAAGTCGCTGTTAACAGGCATTTCTTAACTCATTTACACCAGTGGCATTTTGCTCTGAGAATATGGTATGATATGATTGTAGATAAAACATGTTCATTTATCACAGTCCTAGAGCTCTACCATTTCAATGTTTTACATTGCATGTGGTACCTTACCTAACTTTGAAAGAAAAACACATATAAAACTCTGTGGTGGCAAATGAGCTTCTGCCTAGATCCAAATTTGGCCCATCAAGTTTTAGAGCTGCCAAGTATAGTATTTCTGAGCTGTCTTTATTCTGAAGTTGTCACTCAAGAAAGGAGCCTGGAGGTGACTGGATAATCTGGTAAAGTCTGTGTCTTCTTTTGGTCTGAGCCTTAGTAAGGCACTTGCTAGCACTGTTGCTGGATTTTCTTTTCCTTTTTGCAGCGTTTCAACAACTCATTGACGTGATGGGGTGCCTTGATAGCACAAGGCTGCACAAAGGCTCCAAGGTCATTTGTTTGGAACTTACTGAGAGTATTGACAGGGAAATAAGGAAGGAGAAAAGGAGATTTTCTCTTTCAGTTGGAAGGAAGATGAGAAAATTGCATTATGAGCTTGTGGAATGAGCCAATAGCAGTCTAACAGTTACAAGGAAGATGGGATAATACTGCTCCTTCTGTGCCAGCAGGAGATAACGTGAGCTGAATTGCTGAAGATTGTTTCATGTAACATTTGGCCATCAGTCTGTTTAATAGAAATGACCATTATTTCTAACTCAGACTGAAGCACGTCACAAGCACAAGCCACCTTTGAAACAAGCTCATTTTTATCTGGATATCTCAGTGTGCTGCAGAAAAACACAAGTGCTCCAATTGATCCTAACATTTCGCAGAAACGTACTGGAGCCTTTCAGGGGCCTTACATTACTTTTTGGCAGAGGTGCACAGGAGGGTTTACTTGGTTTTATGTTTACTCAGTTAAACAAGTTTTGAGATTAAACCAAGATTAATCCCATCACGTGATTAGGATTTAGGAGGAAATAGGCCTCCAGATTAGTTATACAGAAACCCTAGGTACCAAAGTGTCAGAAGGTGTAGACTATTCTCTGCAGTTCTCTTGGAATGTCACCTCATGAATCACTGCCCTCGCAAGGACCTAAGAGATCAGTGGTGCCTTAGTTTCTCTTTCTCTCCCTCTGTTGCTAATTCTGTATGCATTTACAAGACCATCAAAATTTTTTGGATTCGCAAGAGGCAAAGCACATATTTTCTGCAAGTAGTATTCATTGTGCAGCTGTGTGGAACCAGACTCACTGACCCAGCTAGTCCACTTTTGTCCTATGCTACCTTCCTATGTAACATTTAGTTATCTAAGCTTTGAAAATTTATCTGAGTGACAAATGCGATAAGACCAGCAATATAGTTTGTTCAAGTTAACATTACTGTAGTGAACTTAGCAGCTCTACCCAGATCAGAGTAGATGAATATTGGACACTGCTATGTGTTTGTGAGCGGGTGGTCCATCTTTCATCTTCCCATCTCAGAGTGGCTCAAAGGCTTATGGAATAGTAATGATCTAGGAAACAAGATCAACTGGATCTTTTGTTGGAGAAAATAACACATGATATATTAATAACAGGCAAAGCATTTTGCTGCTTCCTGTGCAGAGATAATCTGTCCAGGCAGGAAGGTTACATTACCTCTGAGAAGCAGGATAGATTTTAGGAGTAGGGTGAGGAGATTTGCATTTAAGTTGTCAAAGAACGATTAAATAACATTTCAGTGGAAGACTTCAAGGTGCTACCATGCTTAAACTGTCTCCTGCAAATGGAAAAAAAGGTTATACCAATGTTTACATGGAAGCTCTCTAGGTTGTCTATGCTATCTAGCAAGTGCAATAGTGCACTTTTTACTAGACAGGACTGAAAGCAGCATTCTTTCACACATGCAAAAAACCCAACTTCCTTCTCTATAGTAGGCACAGCTTTTGTACCAGGAAAGATCAGTTAACTAGGCAAGTTACAGATAAGACAGCACTTTTGCCAGTGGGCAGCATTAAGCCAAAGCATGCACGTAGTGGCTAGATTCCATGTGAGTGGATGAGCTACAAACTGTGTGTGTCACACGCCTGCTGAAGAAATGCCTTTGTGCTTTTAGGTGACACATTAAGTCTTTTTGAGTGTAGGATAAAGTGGGATTTTAGGCTTCTGTTGAGGGGCTGAACAAGTCCACCAGATTGTTTGATCCTCCATTTAAAACCTTGTGATGCACATTGGGCTTCACTGAGGGCCTCATTACAAAAGGACATTTGCACTAGGCATCAAATAAGTGTTCTGGCTTTATCTTCTTGTTTTATTTAGGCCTGGCTGCTGTGCTGGCTCTACATCATTAGAAAAATATGCAACCTCTAATGACTTCCCAGATGATACCCTGAACTTCATTAAAACACATCCATTGATGGATGAGGCTGTGCCTTCCATTGTCAATCGACCCTGGTTCTTGAGAACAATGGTCAGGTATGTACCTCCAAATAGAGTCCTGTCCTCCTCATAGCTGTCAAGTTGTGCTAATAGTCTTGCTCTGAATACTCTGTAAGCATCCTCGGTGTGCTGGGCATGAATCCATCTGTGAGCGATGGCAGCACTGTGCAGATGCTGCAGAACTCCCTGAGTAGCTTTCAAGAGAGGAAAAAAAACTCAGTCCCTTCCAACCACACCATGATGAAACCAGATCTTAGAGGAAATGTGGTGTGGAGAAGGTTGAACCGCCTACTGGCTTATGGGTCAGTGTTGGAAACAGCCCTGTAGAAAACTTTGTGCAAGGATCAGCAGACAGCCTGCGGATACGTACACAGGATGCAAACATGTCTGCCAGGATATGTTCACAGGATATGAAGATATCTGTTGGGATACATACTGGTATATTTTAATGTTTACAGAAGTGTACAGACAGAAGTAATCACATAAACTGTATCCTTTCTATGGCAACAAGAGAAAAAAATTAATGAAGATATTTGAACAAAGACTCATAAATCAGCAAGCCTCAAGTACACCATCCTGTGAAAATACATTCCCACTCTCTACTGTGGTTACTGTATAACTTGCCTACCCTCTCCAGTTTTGAATGGATAATGTGACTAACTTCAACCATATTTTCCTTTCTTTCTCCATACAAAGGCAGAGTTTTGCGCCCAACAGTGTTTTATCTCTGGCAGAGAGACTTAATTTAATAATGTATCTTCTGTCAGGTTTTCATGTCAGGTTCTGTAGCTCTAAGCAAAGATGAGAAACGGAAGCTCTGCAGAACTTTTTCCTTTGATCACCAGTACCAGATAACTGGTACCAAATCACCAGTCTTCATTTTCCGTAAAATGTGTCATCTCAAGATTCAATATTGTCTCAGCACTGAGCTGGCTCAGTGGCAGTTCTGTGATTGTTTTTAATGAGATAAAATAGTATTTAGCATCTCACTATTGCACTGGCACGGTGTTTCCTGACAAAAACAAATTTAGATCAGTTGTCATTATTGCTGATTTTAATGTGACAGAGCTTGAAATTTAAATTAAAAAAATCACTATTTTTTTTTCTGACTAGGAAGTCACTGGTCTAGTACTTTGCTTTTGATTGGGGGCATAATTGCTAAATGGCCTCAGACTCATAGCACCCTTTCATCTTGTTGCAGACATTTCTGCTAGCTATTGGGTGTGCGGACGTGCAGACAAACACATAAAAGTTCCCCACCATTTGGAGAGCCAAACTGGTACAGTCAATGTTGATTTATATTCAGCTAGGAAAAGCTCTTACATGTGTTACATCGTTTCTAGAAGGGTACCACACAGTTATTTGAAGTGGGAAAAGTGATTTAAAAAAATGGCAATCTAGTCCCAAGTGAATCAAAACGCTATATTATTATTCTAGATATCGCCTGACTAAAATTACTGTGGACTCTGCTGCTGGGCCATATCAGAACTACACCGTGGTTTTCTTGGGATCAGAGAAGGGAATCATCCTGAAGTTCTTGGCACGGACAGGAAACAGTGGTTTCCTAAATGACAGCCTTTTCCTGGAGGAGATGAACATTTATAATCCTGAAAAGTATGTATCTGGTTCTTTGTAATCATGTATGAGTGACTTTGAACTTCCTATTTCCCAGAGGGAAGGTTGTCCCACGAAAAGGGAAGAGGTTAGAGAAGCCAAGTTTGACGAGTAATTTTAAATTGTTTGGGGAGGGGATGTCTGCTTATCAGTCTCTACAATGCAATAAGATGTTTTTTATTCAGTATGTGTAGAAAATAGCCAATCCTATGCAGCAGTTGATGGATAATTAAAAGAGAAGTTCTGCAAAGGAAGATTAATTTTCTAATCCTGTAAAAAAACCTGATTCCTCTCCAAATAACTCACCAACCAGCAAGCTGCTCTCCAAGGGAAATTTCCTGCATTTCAGCCTTCCTCAAATATGCCTAAGGGGGCTTTGAAGTGGGCCATAATCATGCAGAAATTTCAGCTACTTTGAGTGCTGGAGAAGAATAAACAAAAAATGAAGGGCCCTCAAAAAGCTTGTCTGGTGTGCTGTCTCTCTCTGCTTCTCATTCCCTTGTCTCATGCATTTTTAAAACTCTGTTACACTTCTGTCAGTGTTTTTAGTGGCTACTGTGTGTTCTTTTTCCTTGGCTTGTTCAATTTTTCTTTTCTCGAGATTGGGGGCTTTTTGTGGGAGTTTTTTGTTTTGTTTTTTTTATTTTTTTTTAGCTTGAAGAATCATTATGCTTTCACACAGTTTCCCAGCAGAACTCATTTCTCTCTTTTTTTTTTTTCGAATCAGGTGCAGCTACGATGGCGTGGAGGACAAGCGAATTGTGGGCATGCAGCTGGACAAGCCCAGCAGTGCCCTGTACGTCGTCTTCTCCACCTGTGTTATCAAGGTTCCCCTGGGACGTTGTGAGCGTCATGGCAAATGTAAAAAGTAGGTGTTTTCTGGTGGTTGCCAGAAGCCTACACACTAGGTGTGGGAAAGGCGGGAGCTCTCATGAATGCCACCTTGTGCTTTTCTTCCTCAAGGGCCTGCATAGCATCCAGAGATCCCTACTGTGGATGGGTGAAGGAGAGCGGGGCATGCACACAGCTGGTCCTTGGCTCCAAGTGAGTAAGGGCTCTGGCTGGACAGGCCATAAGGCTCTGGCAGTGGCGCCGGGCCGTCCTGGGCAGAGCTGTTTGAAACATGGGGCTCTTAGGGAGGGAAAAATGTGGGAAGTGTTTGTTTCTACTTTTATTTGCATTCACCTCTGAAATGTCTCACAAATGTTTTTTGATGTTAACTCTCAGCTAATTGGTAACCACTGAAAGGGGAGGAAGAAGAAAATGAAAGGACTTTACTAAGGGCCGCATGTTAGTGAAAGGAGGGAACTGGAGGGGTATGTGTGGACCAGCCCACACTGGAGCCATCGCAGCTGATTAAAGAGGCAATAGAATCCAAATTAAATTACTGAAGCAATTTGTCCACTGAAAACAAAACCAGTCCTTCTAATTTACTGTGCATTACTAAGAGGAATCACAGAGCACAGTAAGAGCTTAAAGCAGATTCAGAGAAGTGCTTGCTTAACAGTAGAATTTAATTATTCTGTAACAGTGAGAGTCTGTGAAGGTTTATTTAAATTTGGTTACTAAAGCCTCCTTGCAGGGAGCAGACCTGCTTCAAAGCTCTCATTTCTTGGCCACATCTGACACATATCGTGCTCTCTCACTCTGTTAGATCTGTACTTCAAGGTGGTGGGGAAAGTGTAGAGCAGACATCACAACCTTGACAGCCCCACAGTTGGCCCTCTTCTTCTTAATTTGCTATTTTAATTAAAATTGTTTTGTCCACTGAGGATGCTATAGCTGTATCAGTATACACTTTACTGCCAGAGCATGGACTGTTGAGCCAGCAATGTGCCCTCATGGCCAAGAAGGCCAATGGCATCCTGGGATGCATAAAGAAGAG
>WBNH01011854.1:53796-64349 GCA_013401255.1 Urocolius indicus
AGAGAGATTGGACTAGATGATCTCCCTTCCAGCCCCTACGATTCTATGATTCTGTGATTACTGACTGGACATTTGGTACGATAATGGTAAAAGGCACCTGTGTCTAGTATCAGATTTTCTCTGCATTCTCAGACTGCTTGAATCTTTTTGCTCTTCCATGGGAATCTGGGGCAGACTTCAGTGCCTTACTCTTGAAAGCAACTGTCATGTTTACCAACAGATCCACCAAGACAGAGGCAGTGCAGTAGCGCAGTGCAAGCAAGGCAGTTCCCTCTCTGTCCAGCATTTAGGAAGGGAATCCAGATCAACTGTGAAGAGGTTTGGTGAACTTTTAAACTAGCCAGCTGGAGGCACACATGTTGGGTGCCCTTCTGGAGCTGAGCAAGAGTTTCAAGAACATGTAGATGGGAATGAGGTGCCTGCAAGGGTAATTATGCCTCAAGGGCAGGCTCCTAACTAATGTAGACAAGGGCTTGTGTTGGAGATTTTCCAAGGCTTCTGTCATTCACCTTCAACTGTATGGGAAGCTTGAAGAACAGCTTCACTAGTTACCTAAAATCACAGGCTAGAAAAGCCTGTAAGTGTATTTTAATAGAGTTCATTGGGTCCAGTGGAGTGCCTTCTGTGGGCTGGACCTTATGCCTTGCAGCCTGATCGGTGCAGTACCAAAATTATTACTGAAATGCAGGTTGTCTTAATACAATACCTACCCAGTGGGTTAGCTTCTTTCTCATGTCAAAATAAAAATGCACCTTGTGTACTATATTGACAAGGTAAGGCAGGATCCTAACTATTGCCAATAATATCACCTATTACAGAGTTAACAGTTTAAAAAACATGAATCTGTTTGACTCCCTTGACAATAAAGCATGCAGTGTATTTTTTAAAAAGTAATGATAAAAAGACACCAAGAAGTCATTAAGCAATGACAAAGAACTCAATTATCTCTGTTGCAACTTTTCAACCTCTGTGGGGAAGTTCCAAAGAAATGACCAGTTTCACGGTGAGGCTTTATTTCAGTTGCATATGTGATAATTTCTTTCTGGTACCGCATGTGACTGTTGTTATTCACACTGATTTGTTTCTCTCTGTTATTTAGACTGGCGTTTGAACAGGACATAGTACATGGCAATACAGATGGCCTGGGTGACTGCCAAAGTAAGCAAAGCTTTTACCCGCTGTTTACCATGTGTCACAGCATCCTTCTGAATGCCTTAAATCACCGTTACCTGTTGGGCGTTCTTTTGTATCAATGTAAGACACAACAGGAACAGGAACAGCAGCTAACAACACAGGTTCAGAAGAAGAATGGCTATTTAAATGTATTTAAAGAAAGTAGGCCAGTTAGTGTGATTTATACAAACATCGGACTTCAAGACAGATATGTAGTGAGAAGACCTCAGTTCCAGAGGGTATCAATTATAGCAATGACAGAAGCATGGTCATTGTCTTTATTAGCCATGGTGACTGGGTTGTTTATGTAGATGTACAGAAGTGGCTTGGTTTCTTGGTTTGACTTGGACTACATTCCCATGCAGGACAGGGAGACAATGAAATATATCTTTGGCTTTGGGTCTGGATCAAGAAGTGAGAACTACGAGTTTGTGAATCTTAATGAGTTTTATACACAGGCTGAACAACATATTAAGGGTCAGGCACTACTGACCCTGCCTAAAAATTTTAATGGTAAACCTTAGGTACTGACAGTGTGGGTTGCAAGCCTAAAACATAGTCTTTAAACATTTACATTTTTCACTGTGGTGCTTAAAAGTGCACAGCTTGCATTGCATGCAAAGAAGCCTTGCATACTGATTTCTGAGCTTCCAGGAATACCAACATCTCTGCTCAGGACAGCTCTCATTCCAAATCATCTTACCATGCAAGGTTGGTTTAATTCTGAGCCCCAAATATTATTTACAAACCTTATGAAATCAAGAATCACATTCTTTTCAATGCAGTTTGTGCTGATGCCTGCAGATGCAATACAACTGCTGAAAGCTGACGAAGTAATGTACAGAGAAAGCATCATTGCTTTAGGGATACAGAGCAAAATAACAGAGGGCTGGCTTATACTGTGGCATAACGTGCAAGGCAGATGCTCTGGAGAAATCCAGAGCCTTCTCATGACTTGTGCATCCTTGTTCAAGAGGCATTTATTACTGTGATTGCTGTTCTTGAGGGATTACAATGATTTTAGCCTCTGCATGCACCTCATCTCAGCTACACTTCCCTTGGCCTTAAGATAAAGTTATATAGAGTGTCCCTTGAGGGTTTTTTTTAAAGAGGTATAGTCTCTTCTGTGCTCCCCGTAAAATGGGTTAGCACTAAAATCAGGTCAGCTCCCAGCAGGTGCAACTTTGCCCTTTTGAGCCAGTTCTGCTCTCCTTGGGTAAATATCAGTTAAATACAAAAGAAGAGTAGGAAGTTATTCAGAAACAGCACATTGTGCTCATGGAGAGAGATCTACTCCTGTGCAGAGTGCAACAAAGCCCATACCCTGCTTAAATCTCTCTTTAGCCCTAAGTGACGCATTGAACCTTGACACTGCACAGGAGTAGATTTCATTCCCCGCTAACCCAGATGATCTTATTACTTCATGTGGTCTTGGGTTGTGTGAGTTTTGTCCTCTTTGACTCACGTTACTGGTTGCATCACTTGTAGTGCTTTGCATTAGATTAGGACTCATTCTTGCAAAGACGCTGGCCTTTCCACTTGGAATCCCTTGCTCAGGGGCTGGTCATGAACACTGTCAAAGCCAGACATTGTTTTTGGATGTGTCTGAATATTAGTTTTGCCTGATTCCTTAGACTGCTAATCACATACATATAAATAGCAGCTGAAGCATAAAAGGTTGCTAGCAGCAAACTGTTAAAAAGAAAAAACGAGAGAGAAATAATTATTTTTCCCCTGTTATTTGTCTTTCAGATTCGTTCGTAGCCCTGAATGGTAAGGAAGTTCTTAGTTTCATTATTTACTGACAGAAAATCCATTTTGGAGGAATCACTTTTTACTAAACTTTTAAGTGTTTTTATACCTTTGTTTTATTTAATATTTCTTTCCAATTTATTTTGTTCATAGACGTTTCAACTGCCTCACCTGATCATGAAATGTCTTATGACACAGTGTATGGTCAGTTTATGGGTGTTTTTAAAAATTCTCCCCCAATTCTTGTTTTAGCAAGTAGTTCCTGTACTGAAACAGCTGTTACCCTTTTTTACTTGTTCTGTCTTGTTTTCGAGGGCCTGATTCACTAATTGCAGGTAGGATTAAGTCAAATCTCTGGATTTTGAATCCCTCTTTTCCAGTCCTCCCTCAAAATTGTCTCCATTGAAATAAAGTCAGATGTGGCCCTATTTTAATGGCATGCCAGCAGACATGATTAAGAGCTTCATCTGAACACTCAGACAATGGAGCACTTGAATACAGTGATGCGCCTTATCTATTTGTCAGGAAGAACAAGATAGCAGCTCACATTCCAATCATGCATTGTCAAGGTTGGTGTCATGACTGCTACCACAGCCAGTCAGAGATACCTTAAGGAAAGGAGCAGAACTGTCCCTGGGTTACAGAAAGATCTCTCATAAGGAAAACTAACCTGTTAGCCATATAAGTTGAGACTGCGTTGTGCCTCGAATCCTGAAGGTTCCCGTCACTTCTAGGGTGATTTACATTTACATTGTCCATGCTTGCAGTATCTCAGTGCCTGAATGGGGCCTGGTCTGTGGGGGGAAAAAAAAGAGAAAAAGGTCTTGCAGAGCAAATTAAGTGACCTGAGCTGAAGAGGAGCATATCTGCAAACATAGAGTAGTAGTTTCCCATGAAGTAGCTGTTAATCTGCGCTCAGGGTACTTTCCACCACTTTGTATATTTGGAAGTGGATTATGTTGGTACTTGAAGTGCAGAGTAAATGTCTTCATCAGGAATTATTGTAGAATAAATAATCACTTTAAATTCAAAACTAGACTTATATTGCAATAGTTCCTCTTTATAGGCAGCCTGAGCAAAGACAAGTACTCAAAAGCTAAGAGGGTGGTATTGTTCTCAGTGAAGTCAATGGCAAATTTCCATGTGGAATGGGAGCTTGCTTGTGAAGTTGCTTTCAGGGTCTACAAGACTAGAAGTTCATCAGAGCTAGGACAAATTCACGATAAGTTTGGCTGAATGTAGCAAGAGGTAGGTTAGTATGCAGTGGCAATGAACATTTAATTGATGCTTTCATCTCATGCCTGCAAAATATTTAAGTACAAAACAGAACCAATGACAGCTTAGTACAGCAGAATATAAATAACTGGAGGCACAGTAATACTGTTTCACGTTTGTAAAAGTAAAATTAAATTCCCGATGTTGTTTATTACCAGGAAATGGAAAATGTGCAGGTAAAACTCATTTGAAAGTATGATGATGAAAACCAGTGAAAGGAATGTACAAAATCAAAGTTGAGATTTCATGATGTATGGAAGACTCATGGTTTCATCTGCATATACAGCTTGTACTTTCTTTCATTTGAAAATTGCTGTATTTCCAATATGCAGAGCAGTAATTAAAGAACAGTCATAATAACATCTGTACTACTGAATATAAAGATGAAGAAAATAGCCTTGGGCATAGTGCTGATGTCCCAGAAATGTTCTAGGTTTCCCGCTTCTAAATGGATTCATAAGCTGCTACCATATTAGTAGGGACTTTGGCAAAAGCTGGCATTTTAATCTGACCAAGAAAGCAGAAAAGTGATTCAAGTGAGCAGCAGAGTGAAAAAAAAAAAAAAAAGCTGCAGTCTCAGGGAGTAGATCTAGCAGAGGGGAACCAATTTTACTGTCCAGACATGTCAAACCCAAAGACATACTCCCTGAATTAGTCCAGCTTTTAAAGTAGAACCCTATGGCTAGATGTAATAGAGAAGTGCTGAGCTAACACCAACAGTGGTTCCCATTCGTGCCTTCTGATAACATGGTCTCTGTGCAAGTCAGCCTTTCCTTTTACAGACTAAGTTAAAATATCTGTTCTGATATTATTGCAGTCCATCTTTCTTATCACCTGCCATGGCAAAATATGAAAGGAAATGTGCCAGTCACCTCTATTGATCTTCCACAAGACGAGTGTAAAAAATTTCAGCATAAGGCAGTAAACCAGTCTCAGTAAGCTTGCTTATATTTGCTAGCTGTAGTGACTGCTCTGAGTCATTTTTTTTTCTTGAGAAAACAAAAACTTTATAAATGGTGCATTTTAATGTTATTTGCTACAGTTAAATGCATAAGTAAATGGTATTTCATAATAGATTAAACCTCAGAACAATGGGATATACCAGAATACCAGCCAAGTGAATGCTTAGGGTGCTTTTGGTTCCAGTGCATTAAATATATCCAAAATATATTCTGAAACTTCAGTTGGAAAAGAAGTTTTAAAGCCAAATTCCCTTGATTTATTCCACTTATAAATCAGAGTGCTTACAGACTTAACGCCAGTCTGTAGCAACGTGAATGAAAGAAAACCAAGCCCTTAATCTTTGTATTCTTGGCATCAGCCTCCTCCTGGATTTAGCAGGTGGGCTCACTTTTCTGGGGCAACATCATGTGATTGGTTGGTAACAAACTGCAAAGTCCACACAGGTGACTGTTCAAGTGAATCCCTTTTTGTCAACGCAAGGAGGAAATAGCAGGCTGGACGTACTGGCTGCAGAATGTCAGAGCTGAATTATGTAAAAGCCACATATTTAAGCAAGGAGATTAGGCTAGATTCCTTTGCAAAATTGTAAGCAGCTTCAATTACCTTTGGAAACATACATTTTTAGTGAATTGGGCCCTCATTTTACCCCTTAGCCACAGTCCTTTCTCCTTCTGTAGTATTGATTTAGCCTTTCCCTCTAATTGTCTAATTAGGTTGCAATAGCTGCTAATAGGATAGTGTGCAGACATCTTAACCTCTGAGATCCTAATGACTTGTGCATACTAGAGCAACTAGCAAATACATATTGAATCCCTGTCTTTGTTTTAAACCTGAAAAAAACTCCTTATATTTTACAAGTGCACTTCAGAATGAGCTATAGTTACAGAAGTGCAGCCTGTAGACACTAAGTGCTTTTGCTCTCCTTCTTTTACTTGATTACAGCACTCCAACTAAAAAGTTTCTGCAAATAATGGAAGCACCTAAAACAGTTTTTTTTAAGGGGTGTCTATTACGATTTTTACATGTTTGCTTTTAACAAAGAAGTTTGAAAAGCACTATGTCTGCAGTTTTTCAGATGCTTTGTTTTAAAACAAAGGCAAAATAGTTTTTTTAGATGTTTAGCTATTAACCAATATTAACATAGAGGTACTGACCACATCACAGATGTGCTAAAACCTCTTTAAATTGCAGCAAAGTCTATTTACACAATCAGAGTGGTAAAAATGGTGTAATGGGAAGGGAAAAAAACAAAAAAGAAGGCTCACTATGTGTNTATATAGCTCTGACACAAGTGGGACAGGCTATCAGGGTCTCATCTACTACTGCCCTGCTTCCTCAAAATCAAATGGAAGAAAGTTTATCTCAATGAAGTGTGGAAGATTGTTTCTCGATGTATACTAGACTAGCACATTAGTAACAGAGTGAATAGACTGATTTCTCGCATTTCTGTGAAGCCCTGCTCTACTTAACAACCATCTGGTACACATTAATATCTTCACAAAGCCTTAGCTTTCCATTACAAAGAACTGTTCTATGTATTTCCAGCATATGGTTCAGCTTTTTTTTTTTTTCCCTAGAAAATGTGTCCCTTAGGCATATATTTCCTCTAGGTTACTATATTAAGAGATGTTTTTAGTTAAGCGTACTTATGTCATCTTCTTAGGTTTCCCCCTTTAAGCACACGTTAAGTTCAGGTGTCTGGACAGAGATGCGGCCATATAAATGCATATTAAACTCAGGCATAAATTGTGCTTGCTACTTGGCAAGATTTTCTTCTCTTTTACCTCCTTTTCAAGCTATGACTAATTGCTTTCTTATGTTAAGTGCAGCACTATTTGTAGGCTGTACCAAATATTTTACACATTATTGTGGTTGCTGAATGGGGTATTAACTTGGAGACTGGAGCCCCATGAATGCTGGCACTCTGGTTTACTCTTTAGGGAAAAGAAGACATGGAAATCTTGTAATTTCCATTTTCTGGCCTATTCTCTGTCCTATTATTTCTCATATTTCTTGGAGATGAGCACAGAAGTTGACAAGCCTAAAATGGTGTAGAGCTGAACTCTTTCACACTCCAACATATTCTTGCTTCAAGACACGTGTTTTCAGTTGATGGTCCTCTACTTATCCTTTTGGAAACAAGCTGCCTTGCTGCAGGACTGCTCTGGATCAAGCAGCATGTTTGGATCAGAGCACAACATCTTTCTAACTGTGTATTACCAACACTCACAGCCATACTGTGGCTTACAGAAACCTCTTAGAAGTGGGTAATGTTTTGCTTCTCGTTTCTATTTGAGTGACATTAAAGCTCTATCTTCGGCAAAATAACAGCCTCTAATTCACAGTGTTAAAGAAAGATGGCTGGAAGAAACCACCCTATCATGAAAGGTCAAAAATAACCCAATGCCCTTGTTAGTAAAAGCCATCAGTCTGAGATCTAGAGCTAAATTGTGTTAATAATTAGCTGTAGTAACTGAAGGTTGACTTCACATTAAGAACACTGTGAGTCTGACCAATTTTGCCTGCTAAGCATACTGGTTGCAGGGGTTATTTTTGTCCATGTCCTATGAAAAACACAGTCTAAAGTGCTGCCATCTGCAATCAAAAGTATTTTTTTTTTAAAAGAAAATCATAAGGGCTCCTCAAAAATAATATATGGAGGAGCACAGACATTTTCTTCCTCTAAGACCATTAATACTCAGCAGGGCTGGTTTAAATCATAGCAGCATCTTAGAAGTTACAGCTTTTTTGCTGACTTCATCAGTAATTCAAACCCATGAAGCTGGTGGAATAGTTGGATAAAACAAAGAACATGGGTTCTCAGAAAAGTTTGGGGCCCACAGTGTCCAGCATTTAGATTTTTGATCACTGGAGTGGGATTGGGGACGTAGTTTCATCAGCTCTCTCTTATGTTGCGAGAACTGGGGCTGGATGGCTTTAGAAGCCATTTAAAGCACTCTTTTTGAGATGCAGCTGCCAAAAGCTTTGTGCTTATCCAGAGACTGTTTAAAATAAGCTACAGAAGCACAGTTACTACCTGCCCAGCTCTCAGCATTCTCTGTGAGCCTTTAAATTTAGGCTCCTTGTACTCTTATTTCTGCCCCAGTAAGTCTCAAATTATTTTTCTGAGCAGTGAAACAACATCAAGAGAAGGAGCAGGGAGAGGGTGCCTGCTAGAGCTGTCTGTAGCCTAGCGATTGGACTCTTCTCCAAGGGAGACTCACATCTAAGGAAAGAAAATTAGTTTGCTGGGCAGTTAGAAAAGAGGCAGGAGAAAGAAGGACTCCTGTTAGTCTTTCTGGCATTTGTTTAGATAACACTATCTGCCATTCTGCCTGTGAATAATCCAGTTCTGTTGGTTTGTGTTTGAGCATGTTCAAAAAAAAAACCCTTTTGATGGGCTTTGTCAGGAAAGTGGGAATGGAGAAATATAGTTACTCCTCACCAAGTTAGCAGGTGCAGAGATCCTTGACTCCTGCTGAAAAAAAAAACCAACCAAACAAANCTCAGGGAGTAGATCTAGCAGAGGGGAACCAATTTTACTGTCCAGACATGTCAAACCCAAAGACATACTCCCTGAATTAGTCCAGCTTTTAAAGTAGAACCCTATGGCTAGATGTAATAGAGAAGTGCTGAGCTAACACCAACAGTGGTTCCCATTCGTGCCTTCTGATAACATGGTCTCTGTGCAAGTCAGCCTTTCCTTTTACAGACTAAGTTAAAATATCTGTTCTGATATTATTGCAGTCCATCTTTCTTATCACCTGCCATGGCAAAATATGAAAGGAAATGTGCCAGTCACCTCTATTGATCTTCCACAAGACGAGTGTAAAAAATTTCAGCATAAGGCAGTAAACCAGTCTCAGTAAGCTTGCTTATATTTGCTAGCTGTAGTGACTGCTCTGAGTCATTTTTTTTTCTTGAGAAAACAAAAACTTTATAAATGGTGCATTTTAATGTTATTTGCTACAGTTAAATGCATAAGTAAATGGTATTTCATAATAGATTAAACCTCAGAACAATGGGATATACCAGAATACCAGCCAAGTGAATGCTTAGGGTGCTTTTGGTTCCAGTGCATTAAATATATCCAAAATATATTCTGAAACTTCAGTTGGAAAAGAAGTTTTAAAGCCAAATTCCCTTGATTTATTCCACTTATAAATCAGAGTGCTTACAGACTTAACGCCAGTCTGTAGCAACGTGAATGAAAGAAAACCAAGCCCTTAATCTTTGTATTCTTGGCATCAGCCTCCTCCTGGATTTAGCAGGTGGGCTCACTTTTCTGGGGCAACATCATGTGATTGGTTGGTAACAAACTGCAAAGTCCACACAGGTGACTGTTCAAGTGAATCCCTTTTTGTCAACGCAAGGAGGAAATAGCAGGCTGGACGTACTGGCTGCAGAATGTCAGAGCTGAATTATGTAAAAGCCACATATTTAAGCAAGGAGATTAGGCTAGATTCCTTTGCAAAATTGTAAGCAGCTTCAATTACCTTTGGAAACATACATTTTTAGTGAATTGGGCCCTCATTTTACCCCTTAGCCACAGTCCTTTCTCCTTCTGTAGTATTGATTTAGCCTTTCCCTCTAATTGTCTAATTAGGTTGCAATAGCTGCTAATAGGATAGTGTGCAGACATCTTAACCTCTGAGATCCTAATGACTTGTGCATACTAGAGCAACTAGCAAATACATATTGAATCCCTGTCTTTGTTTTAAACCTGAAAAAAACTCCTTATATTTTACAAGTGCACTTCAGAATGAGCTATAGTTACAGAAGTGCAGCCTGTAGACACTAAGTGCTTTTGCTCTCCTTCTTTTACTTGATTACAGCACTCCAACTAAAAAGTTTCTGCAAATAATGGAAGCACCTAAAACAGTTTTTTTTAAGGGGTGTCTATTACGATTTTTACATGTTTGCTTTTAACAAAGAAGTTTGAAAAGCACTATGTCTGCAGTTTTTCAGATGCTTTGTTTTAAAACAAAGGCAAAATAGTTTTTTTAGATGTTTAGCTATTAACCAATATTAACATAGAGGTACTGACCACATCACAGATGTGCTAAAACCTCTTTAAATTGCAGCAAAGTCTATTTACACAATCAGAGTGGTAAAAATGGTGTAATGGGAAGGGAAAAAAACAAAAAAGAAGGCTCACTATGTGTTGCAAACTATACAGCATGTTGTAAAGGTTTAATAATGGCTATGTGTGAGAGGGTCAGGGACTGGGTTACCTGCCACTTCAGTCTTTTCTCTGTTCATGAGAGCGACTTAACTAGCTTATATATTTGGGTGCCACTCTGCTCAGAGGTGAAATTCAGCCAGTGGGACTGGCTATTCAAGCGAAGGACATGGTGATACTGCTTATAGGGGCAGCCACTGCCCATACT
>WBNH01011854.1:64480-151389 GCA_013401255.1 Urocolius indicus
TTACTCTTTAGGGAAAAGAAGACATGGAAATCTTGTAATTTCCATTTTCTGGCCTATTCTCTGTCCTATTATTTCTCATATTTCTTGGAGATGAGCACAGAAGTTGACAAGCCTAAAATGGTGTAGAGCTGAACTCTTTCACACTCCAACATATTCTTGCTTCAAGACACGTGTTTTCAGTTGATGGTCCTCTACTTATCCTTTTGGAAACAAGCTGCCTTGCTGCAGGACTGCTCTGGATCAAGCAGCATGTTTGGATCAGAGCACAACATCTTTCTAACTGTGTATTACCAACACTCACAGCCATACTGTGGCTTACAGAAACCTCTTAGAAGTGGGTAATGTTTTGCTTCTCGTTTCTATTTGAGTGACATTAAAGCTCTATCTTCGGCAAAATAACAGCCTCTAATTCACAGTGTTAAAGAAAGATGGCTGGAAGAAACCACCCTATCATGAAAGGTCAAAAATAACCCAATGCCCTTGTTAGTAAAAGCCATCAGTCTGAGATCTAGAGCTAAATTGTGTTAATAATTAGCTGTAGTAACTGAAGGTTGACTTCACATTAAGAACACTGTGAGTCTGACCAATTTTGCCTGCTAAGCATACTGGTTGCAGGGGTTATTTTTGTCCATGTCCTATGAAAAACACAGTCTAAAGTGCTGCCATCTGCAATCAAAAGTATTTTTTTTTTAAAAGAAAATCATAAGGGCTCCTCAAAAATAATATATGGAGGAGCACAGACATTTTCTTCCTCTAAGACCATTAATACTCAGCAGGGCTGGTTTAAATCATAGCAGCATCTTAGAAGTTACAGCTTTTTTGCTGACTTCATCAGTAATTCAAACCCATGAAGCTGGTGGAATAGTTGGATAAAACAAAGAACATGGGTTCTCAGAAAAGTTTGGGGCCCACAGTGTCCAGCATTTAGATTTTTGATCACTGGAGTGGGATTGGGGACGTAGTTTCATCAGCTCTCTCTTATGTTGCGAGAACTGGGGCTGGATGGCTTTAGAAGCCATTTAAAGCACTCTTTTTGAGATGCAGCTGCCAAAAGCTTTGTGCTTATCCAGAGACTGTTTAAAATAAGCTACAGAAGCACAGTTACTACCTGCCCAGCTCTCAGCATTCTCTGTGAGCCTTTAAATTTAGGCTCCTTGTACTCTTATTTCTGCCCCAGTAAGTCTCAAATTATTTTTCTGAGCAGTGAAACAACATCAAGAGAAGGAGCAGGGAGAGGGTGCCTGCTAGAGCTGTCTGTAGCCTAGCGATTGGACTCTTCTCCAAGGGAGACTCACATCTAAGGAAAGAAAATTAGTTTGCTGGGCAGTTAGAAAAGAGGCAGGAGAAAGAAGGACTCCTGTTAGTCTTTCTGGCATTTGTTTAGATAACACTATCTGCCATTCTGCCTGTGAATAATCCAGTTCTGTTGGTTTGTGTTTGAGAATGTTCAAAAAAAAACCCTTTTGATGGGCTTTGTCAGGAAAGTGGGAATGGAGAAATATAGTTACTCCTCACCAAGTTAGCAGGTGCAGAGATCCTTGACTCCTGCTGAAAAAAAAAACCAACCAAACAAAAAACCACATTTTCATGCACGTGCAGAAAGAGAACTTGGCAGAGGCAGTTTTGAGGTCAAAATGTTGTGGTGCAGTTGGAGTTTCATTGTCCCTTCCTCCTCAGCAGCAATGGAGCAGCCCAGGCCACTGGGAAGCTCGGAGATAGTAGACTCCAAGCATTCCAAGCATTTTAGGTGCTGACATACTTTTCAGCTTCTAGCTGCAAAGGATGTATGAGTCTACAAAAGTATCTCTGTCCGTGCCAAACTGGTGTTAAAACTATATGATGTTTGCGGCAGGGCATGTCCTCTGAACATGCTGTGGGTTGGGGAGTATTTGATAGAGAAGGAGCTCATCAGCCTTGTTCAATGCAACAGTAGCAGTGTCTAGAGTAGTTGTTGTGGAAAAATGGCACATGAGGTGTCTGCCCAGCAGGTGCTAGAGTTAGGGAGTTTCTGGGCAGATCCATAGTAAGGTGTTGTCTTCATTGTCACTGAGCAGAAGTGATGTTCCATTTCATGCTTATCTCAAAGCCATTTGAGACCATCAGCTCAGACAGGACTGACAGCAAGGGTGCAAGCAGGTGCGAGTGGTAGATGGGTTCTGCAGATTTTCCATCTGGAGAGCTATGTCATGGTGGAAGTACAGCAGTGCTGGGCAGTCCTTCATGCACCTAGGGGCATGGGGCAGAGAACCACTAATGTTGACATTTTGTAGCTTTTCTGGAATTCTCCTTCAGTTTCAACCTTGTTAGAAGTTGTTCCATTTGAAATTGGTTTTAAAATTGTTTTTTACTAAGACAGTACCAGACAGATGGGCCAACACTTCAGTGTTCGTCAGGCATGTGTGCTGAATCCGGCCGAAGGATGCTTGACTCAGATGAAGCATGCTCAGCCTCTTCCACATGTGATGAACTCTGTTGAGTGAAAGCACACATCAGCCTTCGCAGACACAGCCCAAGGTGTGCAGGCACCTCATAATACCCTGACCTGAAAAGTTCAAATTCCCCATTTGCTTGGGGCCATTCTTTGGAAACATTGCTCAGCCTAAGACAAGACATTCATCTGTCGTGGAAGCAAAGCAGTTCCTGAGTGTGGGGAGGTAGCGTGGTAAGTGACTAATCAGACTTATCTTCCCTACCTGTATTTACAATATAAACAGGACACTCCAGTTCCCTAGTCCCAAGCACCACCACTTCCGACTCTCACGCTCGACAGGGTTATGATGCTAGGGGACGTATGCTGGATTGGAAGGATCCGCTTGGTTCATCTGAAAATACAGATCCATATGTGGCAGTTTCATCCCATAATCATCAAGACAAGAAGGGTAAGGCCTTGGAAATGATGTCCTGTGGTGAGGAGGGGTGGGAGGGAAGGACTAAAGTGTAACTGCTTCCAGCTGGCTCAGAGTAAATGTAATGAAACTCCCATGCTATAATTAAAAGCTTATCATAAAGCCTGAAACTCAACAGGCAATCTCAGACTTAGTGCTAGATAATTCACTGCCCGAGGAAACCACACAAAACAAACAGAAGTGTATGCCTTTGCAGAGAGTATTGTGCGTATGTATGGGAAGGAGGGAAACAGTGGGGATTAGGCTCTCTTTAAACTTGATCTGCCCTGTTGTCTGGCAGAGGAAGATCTGTGGCTTTCTATTGCTCTGAAGGGTGCACTCTTATTTTGCTTTTTTGTCTGAATTCCCTGGGAAGCACAGCAGATCTCAGCTAATTTCACATTATTTCTATCACATTATTTCCAGATAGAGATACTGAAGGTCTGCTCTAGTTTAACCATTAAAGTGGCAGTAGCCCTAGCCATTGGGCCCAACTCCTGCTGTCTTCCATGAAACCTGAGCATCAAATACCTTTGAGAGGAGGGTCTAAGGAGGTCGTTAGTGTATTTTAAAAGATGCAGAGGTGACTGCTCATGGGCAGAGATTCTGCATTGCATTTTTAAAGCACCAGAAAGTTATGATTTAGGTGTCATTTAACAGAGTTAAGCGTGCTGAAGCACACTTGTCTTCAGTTCTAACACCAGTGCCAGCTCTGTCCTTTGGACTGCAGTCTCCCTTTGCTGTACATACAGAGAACTGGGTGGAGAAATTGCTATTTGAACATGCTTAGAGAAGAGGAAGCTTTTCTCCTACATAAGGATGGTGATGCCCCCTCATGCCATCTTGGCCCTCCATTGTTCTCACAGTTCCTTTTACTGTGTCTCAAAGAGGTTACAATGGTCTCTTTGTAAATAGGGGACTTAGGTTCAAATAGCTCCACTGCCTACAGAGATTTCAGTCCTTGTTATTCTTCTCCAGTGTGTTCTTAGGTTCTTTCAGTCTTTCCTCTGTTGAAGATGTTTCACTCTGTATGGACTAATTAAGTACTCGGTGGGCCAGAAGGAGGATGGGTATGAGCAAAGCTCATTTGCAGAGTGGTTAGGGCAGTCACCAGAGACAAGAACACACATGAGCTTCAGTCCTTTCTGCTATGAATACTTGATATAAAACACTTAAAATATTAATTGAAATGTGGATTCCAGTCTATTGTTCATGCATTTTACATGAAAAACTCATTAGACAAAAGCATCAGCTGTTCCTGGAGAAGCTGCTGGCATGCCAGACCTGCTGTTTTGCCTTGTCTGCCCAAACTAGTAGGCTACTGCTACATCATATTTCTTCCCCTTGATCAGACCCAGTGAATCTTGAATTCTGTCTCTGTTGACTGGAGATTTTCAGCAAGATGTGATGGGCATGTTAACATTGCAGAGAAGTCTTCAGCAGAGCTGCATGAATGACTGGCAGCAGTCTGGATCCAGACCGTCAACTCAGTGCCTGTTATTCACCACAGCCCCAGATACATGGTGCCTCCTGTAGTTCTAAAATATCCAGGATTTCTCACTGAACTCCCCAGGACTGACCTCAAAGAGCCTTCCTCACCATGAAGGCAATGGTTATCACTTGGCTGCCCAGCAGAGATGAAGCCTGAAGCACTTTTCCAGCTGAGGAGACCAGTCAAATTAGGCAGGAGATGCAGTAAAATTCCTGAGATGCTATGGCAAACATTAGCCTTGGCTTCTAGGCTTGATGACAGGAAATGGAATACGAAGATTTGAATTCCCTTGGGCAGAGGATGAGAGCTTGTCTCCCACCTACCAGCAATTAGCTTTTCCTATAAAAGAGCAAGAAACGGCCATTTGCTCTTCCTTCAACTGAGTTTTAGAAGTGACCCCTGCTTGAACAAGTTTTTTTTCAGAGCTTGATCCTGTAGACATTCTGTGAGAATAACTGCAAATCTAACAAAAAAAAAAAAAAAAAGAGGAGAATTTCTACAACCTGATCAGGCTTACACATGAGTTAAATACAGAGCTGCCCTGTACCCTGCAGACCTGTGCACTGCTGAGCCTCTAACAGAGAAAGAATTTCAGGCAGCTGCAATACTCAAACTCAAAACCATAACACAGAGCACAAGGAACTGAATGTGGTAAAGAAAAAGGCTCAGATTCCTAATTCCTCCTTAAGCTCAATTTGAGATGTTGTCCTCATATTTTTCATTTCTCAGACTTTGCTCTTCATCTGTAGAAGGGCAATTGAGAAAGCATGAATTACTGGTGTCAGGTATGTAGAGTAGGGAAGGCAGATAAACCTGCATGCCCTTCTAAGGGTGGCATGTGATTTACCTATCTCTCCTCTTTCCTCACAGCAGTAAATTTGCGATAATGCTGACAGCAAAAAAAAATAGGGCTTTTTTACTTCTCTGTCTAGTCTGTTAATAACACCTGGAATTCAAAATGCTTGAGGTGAGGGGACATTTCTTAGAAAATCCCATGTTCCCTCTTCTAAAAGTAAGTCGTATCTTTTATCCATCCTCAGAGGACTGCATGTCATTAAGCAGATTTGATGAGGAAAATGGGAAGGAAGGAAGGAAGGAAGGAAGGAAGGAAGGAAGGAAGGAAGGAAGGAAGGAAGGAAGGAAGGAAGGAAGGAAGGAAGGAAGGAAGGAAGGAAGGAAGGAAGGAAGGAAGGAAGGAAGAAGGAAGGAAGGAAGGGATCCTTGAACCCAGCTCTTCTGCTGGTGTCAGACAGGGAAATAATGTCAGACACAATTGATAGTGGAAGATCTGCCTCTTATGTACTCAGAGGAATGTGGAGACATATATGCATTTTAATGGCACTGTTTGTTATGTGTGGGTCCCTATGACACAAATCTTTTGTGAAGCAATGCTTAATAGATGGAAAGCTAGCTCTTAAAAGTACCTTGTATACCAGTAGCAGCTTTCAGAAAAGCATAAAGTGAAAATATTAGTAAATGTATAGCCGTTTGATTCTAATCATTTTTGCTTCAATGCACTGACTGATGAGGTGGCTTACATTCAATAGTTCCTTCCCCAGGGAGTGATGGTTACCAAAGAGCCTTATTAGCACTTGACAGGGTCATTTAAATATCATGCATTCTTTGATGCCTAATTATGAATATTGACAAAGCTGGAAGCAGTCTACATGCAATCAAAACAATGGCGGCAGAGGTGACCGCATGCTTGTTTACCATTATCATCCACTTGTGTGTTGTTACTCTTTGCCTTGCCCAGTCAGAGCCAGTTGGCTCCAAAATTACTATTGATTTGGTGTTTTAAAAGGGCAAAGGAAAGAGGACTTACACAAAATTAAATCAGAAAATGTTAAGGTTACTATCCTTTTATGAAGATTTTGTTTCACTTTTGCTGTGATTTCTTTTACTTTCACCCAGTCACAAAGACAAAATATTATTTCTCTTTTTAAGCATTTTCTCTTTGTTTTGCAAGATGCTTTGTGTTGTTCTCTGTTGGTTTTGTGTAATCCTTTGGACAGTGTTTTCTTTCTTTTCCTTTCTTGCTCACAAACAGCTTCTTACTGATTGTACTAATTGCACAGAATACAGTTGTTTCTCTTTTTTTTCTGCCACACGGGTGCTTTGATGATGTCACATTCATCCATATGCTTCACTTTTAATTCAGTGCAGGCATCTTGGGGACTATCTGTGGGGGCGTGAAGAGGGGGTTCTTTAAAAGGGTTGACTCATGAGAATGTGACATTTGTGTGCCACAGCTTTAGTAGCTAAATATACTCTGGGATTATTGTTTCTGAGCTACATCCCATTTCTTGCCAAGATGAAAATGTGTAGTGCAACCCATAGAGTGGGAACTATGTGTATGCCATCCCACTGGCATTTTCATTCTAGCCATTAAGGAATCTGTTTTCCTGTTCAGAACAACATTTAAAAAAAAAGGAAAAGAAAATCAGCCGTGGCTGTGCAAACTGTACCCCTATTTCCTTTTCATTTCCTCCTCAGGGCAAAAAAAAAAGGAAAAACGGGAAAAAAAATCCCATATCCTAGAGTATGTTTACATTTTGTTTCTTTTCTTTCTGTGTTTTAGTGTTAATTTAATTGTGTGTTTCTCACTTTTGTTGGAACAGTTTACCTAACCTCATCATCTAACCTTCCCCCTGCTGCCATTGTATTTAGTCCCCCTCCCTCCACAGTCATATGCTCCTCCATTGGAGCACTCCAAGGCTTTACCCTCTACATCCCAGTAGTGCCATAGCGCCGCGTCTCTGTGTAGTTGTCCTACTAACGAAGAGGGGAGTAGACAGGTGTGACTAGTAGAGAGGCTTGCATGAAGAAAATATTGATTTTCTTTGGAAGTAGCTGGCCTTGCCCCTCATTACCCTCCTGCCGTTCTCTACTACCTCCTGTCCTTCCTGCCTCCGTTCAGAAATGCCTCATTCTTTTCAAGTCCTGGGTTTATTAGCACAAATGCAGCCAACTGCTCAGTTTTCTTACTCGCTCCCTAAATGTTTGGAGTCTGCCTTCTGATCATAGTTTGGATAAATTGGTTGCAATTACAGCTTATGGTTTCATGGTTCTGCTACAGCTTCTTCTCCGCAATGTTCAGGTGGATGTGGCTGAGCTGGGCATTAACAGACAAGAGTGTAGCATTGCTTGTTAGTAGGCTTAATGGTTGTATTTTTACATGTCTCAACACTCATTAAGCGAAGATTATAAAGTGGTACCTCCTTTCCTTATCAAGCCCTTTGTCAATATCTGTGTAACAATGGTAAAAGGCTGATTAAAACCAGGATGTGACAGACACAATTACAGAGTTAAAAGTTGCAGGTGTGTTTGGATGTCAAGAATGCTCCTGTAGATATGCTATGTGGTACCACCTGTTATTTTATTGATTGTAGAATCTATATTATTAATAACCACAGCCCTTCCTCTGGTAGAGAATTAGACATGATTAGCAATAGTCATCTCCTCTATTTGGAGAGGCTGTGCTTTTGGTGGGCCCAAGGGCTTTTATTTCAAAACCTGACTCCAGAGATATTTCATATTGTACACAAGTGGCAATATTACTAAATTTTACTGTGATTATCGCTACTTGAAAGATTTGCCAAGTGCTGACAATGCTTGTCTCTGGAGAGTCTGCAAATGCTCAGGCAGATTCTGCTGCAGTGAGACAGAATTATATTAAACTTCAGGTACAGTTATGATAAAGAATGTAAAGTGCTGATTTAACAAGATACTTTACAAGCAGAAATGAAACGAGAGGGGATAAAAAAAAGAGGACTTGTGGCAAAGCAAAGCTTCAGACTCTTTTTTTGCATAAATTAGACAACTGGTGTTCATCATAGGAGGGCTGAATTTTGCACCAGGAAGTGTATTTGCAGAGTATGTTTTTACACAAATATGTTGGTATATGCTGATATGTGCAAGGATCTAAAAGATTCAGAGGGGGTTTTTATTTATTTATCACAGGGAGAAGTTGTTATCTTGATGTCATTTTGTAGTAGTTCAGAAGATTTAAAGTGGCACAAAAATTGTCAAAACTCGTCTTTTGAGTCAGTATTTGCAGGTTTGAGGAAGAGGGCTTGGCTTTTCAAGGTGAAGCAAATATTCTGTATTTGGTTGGTACAATTGAGTGGCACAGTGGAAGGAGCTGACTGATCCTAAAAGAAAAGGTAGACTAATGGAAGAAGGAGTTGCATTATAGTCAGTTCTGCCTCGATGGCAGTTGGGAAGAGCTATAAACTCAATGTATGGTGCCTGAGAGGCAGCTACATAAACATTGCTATTCTTTTCCATTGTGCACACAAACATAAAGCAGATTGCAAGTACTTCGCTGTTCACTAACAGTTTCAAAAGCTGAGGAAACAATGTAGATTGAATCAGACCCTATCCTTCTCTTACTATACCTTCAAGTCTTTTACCCTCAGTCTAGTAAAAGAGTGCTGTGATAAAGGGAGTAGGGAATTTGCCCTGATTCTGTCTATGATTTTGTAGCATTCAGCTGAGATTTGAAGTGAGAGGTGTGGTTACTCAGAGCTGTAGTTCTTCACAAAGGGATTTCACATACACAAGACAAGATGACACAGGACTTAGTCTATTTAAACTTTCATAGATCCACATCTAGATTAAAACCTAGTTACTTTTCCCATTAGGATTTAAAGAGGTTGGTTGGATGAGCCTATGCTAATCAAAGCCCTATAGGGTTGGAGTTTTTTGCAAAATGTTGTTTGGTAAATGGTCATCAGCTTAGTGTAAACGTCTCTTTGTAGCAGTGAGGGACTTTATATTTGTCACATACATTAGCTGTTCAAGTGAAATACTTGAAAAAAAAAACCTTGTTTTTAAAACAAACAAAGAAACAACCCTAAATTTGTCTAGAATGACTAGTAAATAACTTGTCCAGGAACTGAAAGTCTCAAAGACATCACAGCGTACTCGCTGTAGAGCACCATTTGAGCTCCATTTCAGGTAAATATCAGTGAGCCATCACTAGCAGTTAAATGGGACCACATCTCTCAGCAGAGTTTTTAATGGCCAGATACCTCTGTCCCCATACCAATTTAGTAAGTAGCAAACATGTGGAAGATTGATGACCTCACTATGCTGGAGCCACTGGTATCCTCTAACATGCACCGGAGGTTTGTGCAGTCAAGATTAGGGAACACACCAGATTTGTCCAGAGGAATGACACTGATCTTTCCTCTGTTCTACTGGGCACGTATGAGCTCCCTGCTTCCAGGGATAGGAACAGGTAATCATCTCAGATTGCACCCTGAAGTTCAGTGGCAGTAGAAAACTAGATGCTAATTAATAAAATGGAAATTGTATATAAAATTGATGAAAGAAGAATGCTGGAAGGATGATTCTGACAAAAGGCTTTTTGAAACTTGTTTTTATTATATTTTATTTATGAGAACAAGAGCAATGAGACAAAGAGGAGAGAGGGCATGCAGACAAGATGACAGAAACAAAATCCTCAAGCAGAGCCACATCTTTATGCCAATTTTAATCAAACACAAGAATTGTGATAGAGTACAGGACAGTGATTTAGTGTGACTATGTCTTCACTTCAAACCTTACATAAAAAAGCCCCAGCTCATGTAGTCACAGAATTTCTATAGTAACTTTCTAAAAATGTAAGGAGAGGAACAGTTTTTACTGCAAGATAGGTAAGGATGAGGAAACCAAAACAGTGGAGGGGTTATAGTCCAACACATACTAACTGCATGTGCCACACCAAAAAAATATGCCCATACTTCAGCATTGGCATTAACTTAAAATTTTCAGGAATCAAAACATTTCTGCTTTTACTAACAATGTAGATTTCAGATTTAACTAGCAGAAATGGAAACAAAAGTAGCAAGATTAGAAGCAAAAGGCTCTTCTATTTAGTAGCCAAAAAAGACATCATTGGTAATAGAAGAGGTTGGGTCTGTGTGCAACCCTTGATTATGAAAACTACGAACAAAGTGTTTCTGTCCCCATAGTATTAGATCCTACAAAGAAAAGAAGGGTGAAGTTTGAAATAGAGCTCATCAAATGTCAAATTTGGCTGCAGGAAACAGCAGGTATCCTTGACCTGTAATTGTCTGCCTGCATAGGTTTAAAGGCAGGCTATCTGTTTCCAGGCTGCAATGAGCAATAGAAGCTTGTCTTACTAAACCAGAGAAAAACTGTCATTGCCACGGGACCTTGATCTGCTTTTTCAATAAAAGAGGCCACATCTAATTTGTCAAGGCAGCTGCTAAGGGTTCAGGGCATTAGAGCTATTGTGTGATGGACTCGATCCCCAGCTGCATACATCCTCACCCAGTGAGGAGAGCTCAATGGAGGGACACAGGCTGCCTCGCGCTCTTGTTTGACCCTTGTAGCACTGACATATTTATCAAGAGCCAGGAATTTGCTGTAGGGTGCACTGGCCCCACAGGGCCACTACCCTATATGGAAATAGCAAAGTGTAATTGGTGGGCAGGAGATTAAGTGACACCTAGTTTAATTTTTGTGGCATTTATATCAAGTATAGGGAGATGTTGTGCCATAGAAATATGTTGTGCCTAGCCCTTTGAATAGGAGATTTCTGAAACTGCTATGAAGTTTGAAGGGATTTAAGAGCGAAAAATCTAGTAGCTGAAAGACACTTAAAGCATGTTTTGTTGTGAAGTTAATGCCAGTGCACAACTGAAATGTCAATATGCTGTTTGAAATACTTGAATAATTCATTTTTCTCATATAGGATATGTATAGTTTCAATAATTGTATTAATTAAACAGTAAGATGTCCTGTAGCAATTTTACAACAATCTCAACATTGACAATCCTGATTCAGAGCACTTTTAATATGATCTGTGAACTGTGAAGTGTTTCATTCCATACCTCTGTACATACCTACATTCTTCTAATACAGACAGCCTTTTAGGAATGGTATCAACTTCTCCTTCAGCATGTAGGAAGGATCCTGACTGACTCTTTTCTTTTTTTTTTCTGCTTCCTTTTTTTTCCCTGCCTTAGTTTTTATAGGACAAATCTTAAAAAAGGTGAGCATAATTCTTTATGTCAGCATGGTCTGGTGCTCACTGATTAACAGCATGCAGTTAATTAAAAAAGAAAAACCTGGAGAGGGCATAATTTAGATTTTGCCATATTAATTTTGTTGAACATTAAATACATGTAACAAATGTTGTCACATTTGGAAGGCAGTTGCTCCTACAGATATCCTTAGTTTGGTCAGGCATTTAGGCAGGTGTTGCTTTGAGCTCTTCAGGAATTGTTTAGGGAAACACCACAGTCTCTGGTATCCGATTACTGTTGCTATGACTTTTGCTAGATTTTAATCTCATGTTCCAAGATTTTCTGTGCCAGTAGGTGAGAGGGAGGATAGGGAAAAATATGAAGAATCTTAATGGCATTTTATTGAGAATTTTTGAAGCAAATAATGGAAATTTACCATTGTATCAGAAATGTGCATCCTGACATCCCTGTGAGGGAAAAAAAAAAAAGAGACTCAGTGTCCGAGCTCTACGTTTTTTAAAAATCTTAGTCCCTCATACCCAGAAGAGGCTTGTCACAGTCAGGGAACTAAATACACAGCCACAGCTCTGTGTACACTGAGCATTGGTGCTGCGACTGATTAGCACTTTAACCACCAGCTGATAGTCTGACAGCTTTCCCTGCCCCACTGAAGCAGATTTTAACAGCTCCATTGGCATTAGAAGAGCTTAAGGCAGTTTACAGAAAAGTTGCTCAGGAAGCATGAAGACACATTTCTGGCACAGCTGTACAATACAGCAAACATTCAGAAGTGCCTGACATCACATTCATCACCAACTTTGTGTTGGCCAGGGAGAATACTTGTAATACTCCAAAACTATGAGTCTCAGTCCAGACCAGTTCTAGCTTCCCACATCTACCAAAGTGGTTAGCCCTGGATATTAATCTGTAGCTCTCCCAACAGCAACTGAAAATTGCTATCTTCTGGGATATAAAATTTCAGATGAAGGTGCAGCTTTTATAGCATTGTCACAACTAGGCATAAACTAGACAGCTCTTTCATATGCCCAACAAGGATTTTTTTAATTGGAAAATAACACCAGCTGCATGCTGTCAATAATATGCCATCTTGTTCATGCTCCATCCTGCCTTACCCACAATTGTGATAGAAAATAGAGGAACAGCTGTTAAAAAAAATAAGAGGGGGAAGCAGGCACATTTTTAAAGCCCCTACAAAGCTACTGTTTTTCACTATTAGTTTTAGAGAGAAATAGAGGGGAGTTTTTTGAGAGCTTGAAAGATCTGCAATTACTAAACACAAACAGCACCAGAATAGGCAAGGAATTTAAATGTGCACAGAAGTAGCTCCTGCACAGTAGTACACTGAAGCCTTCATTAAAATAATTCTGAAAGTGTTTTGAGAAGCACATATTTGCCAATTGCTTTCCTTATTCTTTAAATCAGAAAACTATACTGAGTTCCTATATGGAAGCAGGCAGGATGAGTGAGACAGAAGCCATGACAATGGATAAAGAGTGAGTACCACTTATTTTTAAAGAAGCTAACAGAAATGATCTTGTCATGTGATGCAGAAAAGGCCGTTGGTAGTCTCTTTAAGCCTGTGGTTAGCACTGGAGAAATTTGATTCCTGCCACCAGCTTATAGCTCCCGTCAAATAGTTTAACAATTCTCCATGTGTATTCATTGCTGAATGAGTCCCAATCAGAAGCTCTCAAAGGAGGGCACAGAGCAGGAGTGCACTCTGTCCCTTCTTCTGCCTGCTCTTCCCACTGAACCACTTGCATTCACCACAGAGCCTGCCCAGAGGTTTGGGCAATCACAACTCATAATAAAGAACATAAAGAGCACTGCTCTTTTTTTGCAGATAGCATTCAGCTTTATCTCTACAAAACACTAGTCTCTATTCAGGGTCTTAAAGAGGTCTTGCAGTCCTGCAGCACTGTATGTGCTTTTTGTCTAACTATGACAAAGCTACAGGCAATGCCCTGAGGCACTCATCCAGTAAAACCAATTAATTTTCCTTACCCAAGGGAATTTGTATATCTCAGTGTGCAGTTTCCACTCATCGAACTAAATTACTAATATAAAATCAGCAGCTAACTTTCATATACCAAGCATAGAGACCTGGAAAGACAATACAGTTTATCTCTACTTGCTCATGGCAAGACAACTTGATAGCATCAGCTGTGCTTCTTTGAAAGGTTTGGTCTCACCTACACTGTGTTTAGAAAGGAGAAGAGAGAATAAATATTTACCACTGAGAGAAAAGTGATTGTGACAAAATTTGTTAGGGTCTCAATGCTAGGTAAAAAACAAGGCTTTAACCTCATTGAACATGGAAGTTTGTAAATACGCATATCAGTAAGCATACTTGAGAACTAGTCTACAGATATGAAAGACAATCACGGTCCCTGTTATAGCACCTACCATCATCTTTATCAACTAGCTGTGCAAGCTGCCTAGTTTGCCTGTAGGCATGGAAAATACAGGCTTAAAGAAAAAAGCACAAGCAGAAACTGAACCAACACCAGAGCAAATCCAGAAAATGGAGATTTGATCTGGTACAAGAACTGAGTGGAAAGCTGAGGGAGTTGTGTTGCAAAAACACAGCTGTTTGTGAGATACTTGTTAAAGCGAATACACAAATACATCTGCCTGGCCTGCTACTGGACAGTCAAGAGGCTGTCTGGATGGGCTTTGAATATATATTGGAGAAGACACACTACTGTAGTTAGATTGCAGCTGGCCCCAGGGCAGCTTTCGTGGAGCTGGGGCACATACCTGCTTGCCAAAGAATATCCTGAGATGAAGCTGTAGGTTCACTTCATCTAGGGAAGTCAGCTGGCCACAGTAATCCCTGAGCATGTTAAAAAATGCACAGACAGCAAACATCAATGAAGTTGTGGCATCAAAGTGGAACTAATTTTTTTTTTTTAAGAAAAGTGTTTTTAAAAATACAGAGAACTGGAAGTTTTACAGACAGAAAAATGCCTGTAAGAAGTCACCACTGGAGACAGAAAATGAAGGGAGGGAGAGGTGATAGCAGTAGCAGGGCAAGTCCTGTGTTTTACCTCAGGATATAGTTGGAGTAACCATACTTGCTTTGCTGGAGACACCGGAATTGAGTGAATATAACTGAGAAAAGAAGGCCTCTGATATTGGAAGAGTAGTGAGGTACTGTCATGGTTTGACATGAAGCTGTAATGGGGCAAAACCACAACAGGTAAAAAAAGAGAACTAGTGATAAAATTATTCTTGCTGTTATGGCCAATGTTTCAAACGGACTGCATTTCCTCAGTCACTTAATACTTTCAAAGGCAGATGAGGCTGTGGGACTGCACTACAGAAAGAAATGATAAGCCATAATCAGACCTGTAAAAGCTACTTTTTTCCCTACAGCACCAGCCCTACAAATATTTCTAGAAGCAGCATTCTTATATTTTCCTGATCACTGGGGCCGTGTTTTAATTCCTAAGTTCAGATCTTTTGACTATACCTGCACTGTTCATGAGTGTAGAAAAAATGAGCAGTTAATATACAATGTTTGCTTTCTGCCACAAATTAAATATTGCTGGTATTTTAATGACAGAAAAGGTTTCATCTTTTCTCCGTGTGAGAGCAAACCTAATATGGGGTCCAGCAATACTCCTAACGTGCCCCAGCAACCCAGCTGTGGGCAGAAGGACTGCCTAAGAAATACAGTCTATGGGCATGAGTAAACATTAGCTTGGTCACACAGTTGTTCTACAGTTTAATAATAGTTCGTAGGGACCACAGGGTATAAGATATATAGGGTACAATTTTATTATTTAAATGTCTTGGAATTTTAATAGTCATCTCCTTCATTAGTTCAGTTCAGTTGCAGTGGTAGCCTAAAACTAGCGTTTCCATTTTTGTATCTTTAAAGAAGACCAAAACTGATGAGGAAACATTTTTTGCTTTTAGATCATATGCAGTGTTTGAAATTTAACCCCAATTCTTCCACAAGGCTGCCTTAAGCTTCAGCCTGCTAAGCACAGCTGCTTATTTTGACATTCAACAAACTTCACTTTTCCCCATTGTGTGGAGAGGCCATAGTTCAAATCAGGCTAAAAAAGGAGAGGAAAAGCCACAGAGTTTCTCAGCGATAGCTTCTCTTTCCTTGACACTGTTCATAAAAGCTGCTTCCAGAAAGGCACTGGGCTGCCCGGAATACATAATGCCCATAGCAGGAAAAAAAAACAAAAACCAAAAAAACTCAACACTTGTTCTGCACCATCAGAGGAGCTCCATGCAGTGAAATGGGAACTGTGAAGATGAGAGATTCAGTTTGCAGGCTACAGCTTCTCTGGAGCCCTGAAATCATGCATATTCAGCCAAACATATGTAAATCTGGTTTAACCCAGCTGTGAAAGATCCCCTGAAGTAAACTAATAAAGAGCAGCTGGATATGTTTAAGCTCATCCCAGGCATTGTAGAAAGGTCCCAGAATACATACTGAGCTTTTTTTACATCATTAGAGGAAATGCAATAGACTTTAAAGGAAACTTGTGTTTTAAGATGCAAAGCAGCTCAAAGTTTGCCTCTGCTGAAACGAGCTACAAAAGAATTAATTTTCCTTGACATTTGGATGCTATACAGCTTGTTTTAACTACTGTGAATGCCTGTATTTTAACTTTTTTAAAGGACCTGCTATGTCTGCTTGTTCCCCATCACAAAAAGTCGACTAAAATTATCCCTGCTCACTGGGAAAAGGCGAGAGGTGATGGAAAGAAAGTACTGAAATCAGGAAAGTTCAAAATGGTCAACCACTGCATACCACCTGCCTCTAGGAGAAAGTTCGTCAAGCACAATCTAGTGCAAGAGCTGGCCTTGAGCCTAGCTTCTGAGACAAATAAAATAAGACTGGCTTCAGGACTGCAGTGACTTTCAACATTATATTATAGATCCAGAAGGCTGCATATCTCAAACCTTCTTCCATGCAAACTTAATAAACTGTTTTATTTATAGAGCTACTGCTTAGAAGTAACACAATTAAAAAAGCTTGAAGAGCTTGCTATTCCAATGTTTTTCAGGCCTGCCTCCCCATTGTTTCAGTGGGGGTGGGAGTTGTCTGAACATTAATTTGCTGGTTTAGATCTTGTCATTCCCATCTACAAGAATCCCTTTCAAAAAGAACCACTTGTTTCTAATTTCTCCAAATTCACAGATGTGGCCATGGTGTAGGTTTTGTGTGGTTGCTGTATCATGCAGAAAAAAATGGACTGTGGGCTCTTAATCAAAATAAAAACAAGTAATTGAAATCCATTCTGAAAATGGTCCTTCAAGACTCACGGGTTACCTCATGTGGACATTGTCTCACATTTTTTGCTAGCTTAAAAAAAAAGTGCCAGAATGAATGTTCTCTATCTTCCCATAGAGACCAAAGCCACCTGTTGATCCCCTAGTAAGTTATAAGCATCTTTTTTTTCTGTAGACCACCATGTCAACATTCATTTATTCAAAAGTGGAGAGAAGTGATATAATTTGGATGAGTTGAAAGGAGAAATAAAACCACCCTTAGAGATCAATAAATTAACATATCCTGGAGGGATTGCTTCTGAAATAGGTTTGATTTAAGGGCCAAAAAACCCTGGCAGAGGCCACTGTGGCTGGTCTGATTGTTTAGATCCTTTTCAAGGTTTTGTTACATGTAACTTCAGGCATGTTATATATTGATTTTCTTCTCCTAATTCCAAAGTGTGATGTCTCCTCATAGCTCCAGTGATCCCCAGGCCTCTTTTAATTGAAGATTTTTTTTTCTTTACCAATCTCATTCTTCTCTCCCAAGTGCATACATCCACTTTTTGTTTGCTGAATGTCTCAGACTGCTTGCTTGGTCAACTGGCTTTGTGTGCCATATGGTGGAATCTAGAGGGGAGATGTATTGCCCTTCTCAGCATAGTCATGTGAAACTTACAGTTGCAGACCTTTACAAATCAACAATACAGCTTTACTGCAAGGGGAGGAGGAGTGAAGAGGGGAAAACAAAGCAAGCATTTGCCATCAGCTTTAACTATGAATGTCTGAGCAGGTTTTTTTCTAGCTGGTGACACCAAGAGTCCAGCAAAATAGATGCTGTCAGCAGAACAAGTCCTTGCAGCCAGAAGGAAGATGAAGGAAAAAAAGCTTACTTACTCTTTTCAAGAAAGCAGTTCTGATAAAGTGTCAAACATCAAATCATTAGTATTATAATGTGCTTGGTTTATGTCAGATCTTGAAATTATTCCTTCAAGAAAAATGTGAGAGAAATCTCAGTAATACATGGTAGGCTCATGGTCACTCCTGAATTTGCTATCACTTTGAATCTGTGGGTCCAGTCTAAATTAATCTTTTTATTCCTGTTCCTGGTTTAAAAGGAGGAAGAAAGCTTTGTAATACCTGCAGGGATTTTCCAGGCTACAATAGACTTTTTAGCAGCATGAGACTGCCTGTAAACACAGTTCTAACACCTGGAGACACATGTTGAAAACTTGTTCAGTGGTATTTTAAAAAGGTATTCCAAAGCCCATAAAAACCTCCACTCATAATAAGTCTATACTAGCATTTCTTGCAAGTCTAAACAGAGGGAGACATACATCAGGCAGAGAAGCTTGCTCCGAAGAATTACATTAACTGGAAGGTTTTCCCCTTAAATAACAACAGTAAAGAAGTCATTGTGCCTTTCTGTAACAATAACTTGTTCTGTGGGAAGTCTCAAGTCATTTTTTAGGTGTTGGAGATGGAAGTGGGCTTATTCCCATTTAACGAGAGAAGTGAAGTTTGAGACAGCAATGACACTCACACCCTGACAGTAGTAATGTGTGGTCTGGACATAAGTATTGCCTTATTCCCTGATAGCTGTTCCCTCACTTCCCTGCCAGAACATCATTCTTCATTTCCCACTCTGCTTTTCAGTTCACTGTGCGCCACCACTTTGGGTTTTTGTTTTTCCATCTGTTGCAGGTAACTTTGGAAAGCCAAACAATGATGGCTGCCTACAGAGGTGATCACAGGGCATTCTTGGTGCACATGGCATTTGGTCATCTCATTATCCAGGGTACACTTCTCCCAGCATAAATAATTTCTGGGACAGAGGTGTCTTTGTCTCCACAGTACAGCTAACTGTAGTGCTCAGACTGATGTGGTGACAGGTGACAGGGTTATTCACACTGGGAAACTTGTAGTTACAGGACTGGATTTTGCGCTCTGCCCTGTGAGTTAGTCTCAGTGTGACTTCATCTTGGCTGTGAACGAACGCAGCATCTGGACTATTGTATCACTAAGGCAGCCTCACATTAAGCTATTCAAACTGGCAAGTCATTTGCTGTTTGTTTTCATTCATCAAGCAGTTGTGAGGGTTATAAGCTAGAATTATAGCCTGTGCTTGCTGCAAAGCATATGCCAGAACCTTGTCTTAGAGGAATGTGGCTGTGGGGCTCCTCTTGATGTTCTGCCATCCCTGTCCCAGTGACATAAAGACACTTAGGCTTTGTCATAGGGTGTTTCTTTTTATACAGTACGTGCTAAAAGGACACAGCTCTTTTGCTGAGCCTCTGGAGTTAAGGTCTCCTTTCTGCAGTTGCCTGTTAATTGCTGTTCTCCTGAGACAGATACTGTACTGCAGATCTCTTTCCAGGCAGATCTTTGATCAGTGGTTTTCAACGGTAGCTTTTTAGTAGATTTTAGCTCACTTTCATTTCTTTCTGAGAAAATCAGTCAAAGACTTTACAGACCTCTAGGAGTATCATACTTAATGTTTCCCCATAGAAAAAAAAAATAAAGGCCATTTATTCTTGNTTGAAAATTGCACTGGCAGGTCTGTCTCTTGTTTGGTCCTGCCTTTGACTCATCTCAAATGCAGGTAATGTGTTTACTCTTTTCCAAAGTTCTTCATGTGTGTACTTCCTCAAGCATCCTCCAATATACTACAGGGTGTTGAAATTTCTTTGACAGCAGTTGGGGACAGTTTGTAAATGTCTACATTATGTAAATATGTTTACCTCTTCTCTGTTCTAGTCAACACTTATTCCCTGACTCTGTTAAATTTCTCATCACAGATCAGAGTGGAGATTTTTGCTGAAACGTGAAGCAGTAAAAGGAGTAAATGCTTCAGTCTCCTGAATGGAGTAAATACTTCCATCTTTCATTATCTGTCCTATTTTATTGAAATTTGTTGTACTGGTATTTGTTGTTTGGTTATGCTCACGTTATGTATACTTTAGAATGATGAACTCTGTTCCCTTGTGATTATTTCATCCTAATTATGTTTCTGCCCTCAGAAGTTCTTTCCTGTTAAAATTAGAAGGAACTAGGTCAAAGGTTGGACTCGATGTTAAAGGTGTCTTCCAGTTGAAACAATTCTATGATTCTATGCCCTGAGTAGTTTCATCAGGATTTTCATACAATAATGCTTTCAGAGCTACGCACATCTTGCCTTTTAGCTTATATTTTAACATATGTAGAAGGTATATTCCTAATCCTTGAATATTTTTGTTAATTGGTGAAAAGAAGAAGCCTCATCTCCTGCCTGCTTACAATGACGTAGTATACGATACATCTATACCATTGTGTCACCTCTGGTCTTTTCTCTCTTATTTTCACTCACAGACATTCACCAAGTCTGCTTCTCTTCTTTCCCAGAACTTTAGAAAAAAGTATATGTATTTTTTACATAAAATTTAACCTCTCCTTGCTTTTTCCACAACTACCTTTAGTGAATAAACTACACCAATACTCCACTCATGTGATTTATCCAAGCACTAGCTCATTCCAGAATTGAAACACTTTGAAGGCTTAGAAACATTTTTCTTGATATCCTCTTAACCAACCAGCCAGCCAATACTGTGTACCTTACCTACAAGCTCTGATGGAAGAAAGAATGAATTATGTATAGCAGAATAATAGAATACCACATGAGATCTTCTCTCTCATTTGATGAGTAAAGAAAAGGTGATTTTGCATGTTCCAGACTGTTACAGTACAGGGCATACTGACTGAGAAAATGAATAGTGATGTCAGGAGGTGTAGACAAAAGGACATAGGATGAAATTACAGAATGTTAGTGGAGGAGGAAGGATCGAGTTGTCTACAGGAATCAGAATGGCCATGAAAAGTGGACAATATCGGGTAACTAGCCTGTCTCTTTTAGTAGCCAGAAATAATAGTATTTCACATGTGGGAAGACCCTAAAGTCCTAAGACTGGTTGTGATTTGCAAAGGACAAAGCTTGACTAAATTGAAAGACTTCAGGGAAATACATGTCATAATGTTTGTGGTGTTAGTGACATGCAGGGTCTGATCCACAAGAGTGCAAATATTTAACCTTGTCTATGTCTTTGAAGCTTTTTCAGTTTTACAGCTATTTTTACCACCAGACCTTTCCCAAGTGTAATGTTAATACAGGTAACTCTGTCAACAGTATGCTTTTACAATGAATAGCTGATTAATATCCCTGGTGATACATTTCTGTGTACTACAGAAAACAATCAACAGTATAGATGAACAGTTTAGACCACATGAAATAAGCAATGTATTTTCACACTTGGAAAGAACATATTGCAATTAGGAAGTGCTAGATATAACATTTTTAAAGTATTTAATTTAGAATCATTGTTTTATTATCAAATATTTAGATAATATAGTGGTATTTATATAAATCTTATTTTACAGTCTGGTTCCACAGCATTTTATGCAGCCAGCCCTGTCACTTTTCCAGTACATAATGTCTTAGAAGGACTTCAGATAATAGCTATAAGACTTTTCAATAGCTGATTATTTTCTCCATGTGTTTGAATTCTTTCAATAATGATTGCTAACAAATGATGCTGAACTGAGCCTTGAGTTCCTTAAGAATGCCAGGACAAGTGAAAGCACACAATATAGTCTGTAAATTGGCACCAATACTGTCCTGTTTCCTTTCAAACAGGATTGTTTTAGGAACATAGTTAGAATCACACACTTGCTTATTCATCCCAGTCTGTGAAGGCAGTTATTACTGAGACTTTGGTTGGCAGTTACTGCAGTTATCAATGTATTTCATATCAGATTTTCCCCCTCTGTGGTCATGACAGTAGGATGCTGAACATTCCTCATACTTTTTCATTACTTAATTGTATCTATTCCATAAATATTAATGCAGGGTTAAATCTTGCCCGCCTTCATTTCAGTTAAAGTTGTTGGGATTGCTTGCATAACAAAAGACATGTGGTTCCACGTGATCCATGGTAGAAAATAAATTATATCATTAACCTGACATTGTGTCCAGAGAAGATCTGCCTGCCTAGAGCAAAGTCAATGCTGTTAAATATCCATTAATGCTGGTATAGAAAACATAATAAACATCTGGAAAGTTTCAGCTCAAGAGGACCTAGCTGGAATTAGTCTGGTTTAAGACCCTCATAAATTTCTATTGATAAACACCTGCAGTGTGAGCGACATCATTTCAGCCACACCTTTCTTGACAACACATGATCACCCAGACTGACCTGTGTAGTAATTTTGTATTGTAAGTTGTAACAATTCAATATCCATCCACTGGTAATGTAAAACTGAAGATTTCCTATTGTTTTTGTATGCAGTCATGTAGGTTTGTGCTTCAGGCTATCATTTGCAGAGTAGGACTTAGCCTAAAGAAGAAGACTGAGACTAAAGAACAACTTCCCTTAGCAAGTAGGAGATGTCAGGCATGGATATGAGCTTTAAGCCTTTCCCTCACATTGTGTCACCAGACACCTGAGAGATGAGAACTTTCCTCTCCACTCCCCGTAAGGAGGAAGTTTTAGACAGCAATGAGATCTTGTCTTGTCTAATCTGACCAAACTGACTATCTGCACCTGCTCCTTGTCAGTCATGCCCCATCTTTGTTGCCCTCCTTTGGACACATTCTAATATTTTCATGTGCTTATTTGGCCTCTAGGGCCCATCATGGACTCATATTGAGCATCATACTCATCAATCAAAGCCACCAAACCCCTTTCTGCAGGGCTGCATTCCAGCCTCATATCCTCCAGTCTATATGTAAAAAGATATTAAGTTAGCAAGACATTTACTTTCCCTTTATGAACCCATGCTGGCTTTGAAACTAGGTGTGCACACCCTTAGGTAGGCACTGAGCAGAGATTTTGAGTCATCATGCAAAAAAAAACATTGTGCTGAAGTTCTCAAAGGGGTGTAACTCTGAAGTGCACAGAACATGTCCATGAAGTTAATTTTTTAAGTTGAATTTTTTCTTCAAGCCCAGCAATGTATTTGTGTATAAAACTTAGCACTTCCCTGACCATCCTTCCTACCCATTTAAGACTTTCTGATTCTGCAGTTGATGGCCAGAGACAGTTTTACAAGTGCAAATAAATTCGGTCTCAAAATACTGCAGATTCTGGCAAGTATGTATCAGCAGGTCAAGGTCCACAGCAGACCAACACCTCTGAAGTGAAATTCACTTACTGCTGACTGTGCCATAACTACTAAGTTGTGCTCTGGTCTATATATGGTAATTTTGTACGTGGATTTAAATTACACAACTGGGTTCTGCTGCTGCTTATTAAGTGCTGATGACAATGAATAGAATAATCTGCATCTTAAAAAGCTGCTGGGCTTTAAAAAAGGGTTCTCTTAGAAACACTTAATTTGAAGATTGCTTATATTTTATTATATATTATAATTATATTATAATTATATATTGTTTTCTGAGATTTACTTTTCCTCTCCTTACGTTTTTATTATTAAGACAATTATATGAATGAAAGATCTTATTTTCTTAAGTGATCATCTGCTCTTGCTATTTATTTTCTTCATGAAATCGTATTCCTTTATTTGTCACAGCACAATAATTTCTGTGGCAACCAGCTGTGATGTCAAACACAGGAGCTTATGATTTCAAGCGCTGTTTTGCTTTTAAACATAAAGTTTCTATCTTGTAAGCAAATACCTCTTGTCCATCTAAACACAGCAATTAAATGGGAGTGGAAGAATATATACTATCGTTTGCTGAGGTGTCCTTTGCATTTATTCTAATTCTGGGCCACTAATACTTTCACTGCCAGACACATGAAAAGACATTATTCTAGAAGGAGTTGATTTATTATGTGAAATTTTTGTAACTTCATGAAGTCTCAGGAGGGTCTTGGAGGTACATCTTCTGTATTTCTGTCTCTCTTATAATAAGGACAAGAATCACATTTCCTTAGAGCACGTGGAGCTTTTAATGCCCTGGCACTTGGACTCCCTCTGGGGAAAGAGGTGTGAGAGATGTCCCTTCAGCTCCTTGTCAAGCTGTGACTGCTGCTTGTTAAGCACTAACTAGAAACGGAAAAAAAAAAAATATTATTAGAGGCTCTGTGCTTGTGTTTTATTGGTGCTACTGGCTTGATACCCAACTATGTCAGGAAAAAAATACTTTCCTTGGAAATTCTGAGTATTGATTAATGCCATACAGATGGAAGAGATTAATTCTGCCGAAGATGCTTTCTCTGACAGCGGGTGATTGAAGTACTCAGTAATATTTGACAGTGACCTTTGGCCACAGCACAGAATCACAATATGAGGCCCTCAGATGGATGTTCAGATAAGAAAGCATAGGCTTCAGCACAGAGGTCGACGTGTTAGTGTGGTCAGAACAAGAGAGAGCTTTTAAAATTAATATAGCAAGGACAGTCATCTAGCAGATTCAATACATTTCAACATTGTGCTTTATCTTTCATAGTTATTTAAACATCCTCCTGAAGCTCAAGCATGTGACACTGACTTTTAAAACACATGATAGAGATAATAGAATGACAAGCAGAGAAAGAAGCCTTAAACAATGTGGGATACGCTTCCCTGGTATTTGCAAAGCTTCTGTCTCCTGTCCTCCTTTTAAAGGTTTTTCAGTGTGAATGATTTATCATAATAAAAATGAGACAGTATTAGCTGAGAAGAGATTGGAAGGAGGGAGGGGAGGAATGAGCAGTATGTCAGAGGAGGAGAAATAATAGCTCTGACCTGCTGAAGTCAGAGTGAGTTGCCTGGGGCCAGGATCTCAAACTGATTGCACTTGCCCTGCATGTAAACTTTCTCTCTCCTCCTAAACTTCATAGTCTTTAATTCCAGACATGAAAGCTGCACTGAAAGCCCAAGGCTGCACATGCAAAACGTAGCTAGGATGTACAGTATGCTTCCAGATTTGGGCAAACTGATAAAAAATCACCTTGCAAAACTCTAGGGTTTGCCTTCGAACAGAGTAGTTAATGATAGGTGGCTTTCCTACATCCTAAGTTTGTTTAACCACTGTATGCTGTTTATTACAGGAGTGATTCGTGAGAGTTACCTGAAGGGTCATGATCAGCTGGTGCCAGTCACCCTATTGGCCATTGCAGTTATTCTTGCTTTTGTCATGGGGGCCGTCTTTTCGGGAATCATAGTGTACTGCATCTGTGACCATCGCCGCAGAGACATGGCTGTTGTTCAGAGGAAGGAGAAAGAACTGACCCACTCCCGCCGCGGCTCCATGAGCAGTGTTACCAAGCTCAGTGGCCTCTTCGGGGATGCTCAGTCCAAGGATCCAAAGCCTGAAGCTATCCTCACACCTCTGATGCACAATGGTAAACTGGCTACCCCAGGCAGCACTGCCAAGATGCTAATCAAAGCTGACCAGCACCATCTAGACCTGGCTGCTTTGCCAACCCCAGAGTCCACCCCGACCCTCCAACAGAAGAGAAAGCCCAGCCGTGGCAGCAGGGAATGGGAGAGGAACCAGAACCTCATCAATGCCTGCACAAAAGATATCCCCCCGATGGCCTCGCCTGTGATCCCAACTGACCTGCCTCTCAGGGCTTCTCCTAGCCACATTCCCAGTGTTGTGGTCCTGCCCATAGGCCAGCAAGGCTACCAGCATGAGTATGTTGACCAGCCAAAAGTGAGTGATGGGGCTCAGATGTCCATGGAGGACCAGAATGCCACTCTTGAATACAAAACTGTCAAGGACCATCTCAGTAGCAAAAGCCCCAGCCATGGGGCTAACCTGGTGGAAAATCTTGACAGCATGCCACCAAAAGTGCCCCAGCGGGAAGCTTCCCTCGGGCCCCCGAGCGCCTCGCTCTCACAGAGCAGCCTGAGCAAACGGCTGGAGATGCACTCTTCTGCTTACAACGTGGACTACAAGAGAAGCTACCCTACAAATTCGCTCACGAGAAGTCACCAGACGTCAACCCTCAAAAGAAACAACACTAACTCCTCTAACTCGTCCCACCTCTCCCGCAATCAGAGCTTCGGCCGGGGCGACAACCCGCCACCGGCCCCGCAGCGAGTGGACTCCATACAAGTCCACGCTGCTCAGGCACAGGCCGTGACTGTATCTCGGCAGCCGAGTCTCACTGCCTACAACTCACTGACGAGGTCGGGCTTGAAGCGCACGCCCTCGCTAAAGCCAGATGTACCTCCCAAACCTTCCTTTGCTCCACTCTCCACATCTNAGCAGAGGTTGCCCTTGAAACACATTGTTTGGCAACTGTTATCGCTCACTCCTCTGAGAAGACGGTTATTGCAGGCTGAAGATGTGTCTGATTTCTGCTCTCTGGGAAAAGTGGAATATTTTTTTAAACCCGAGCCATATGACCCATGGTTGAAGGTTTGCAATTGCAAATGTAGGACTCGCCCCCACAACCCACCAGTTCTTTGCTCAAAAGACTAACCCTCCATCACAAATATTGAGCCAAAAGCACACAGGTGAAAAAGAAGACTGTGACGTTTCACCCCCTGCCCCCAGCTGCACAGGGCATACCTGAACTGGGAAAGACTGCTCTGAAAAGCAAAACAAGTGATTACACAAGCAAACAAATTTATAAAAAGGACAAAAAAAAAAAAGAAGAAAAAAAAGAATCAATTCATAAAGCTAACTCTGACTTAACAATGGCAGAAGTTTACTGTGTGCAGGTACTGTGAATTGACGCCCATCAGTGTTACAGCCATGTGGTTACAGCAGTTAAATGCCATGTTGGGCAAACTACGTCATAGATTTCTGCTACTTTCTTCTCTTTTAATGAATAACACGTGACTGTTAACGCAAGTAACTCCTCTTATTTATTGTTCGACTTTTGTTTTTCCTAAGGAAATGACTTCTGCATATCATCCCATGAGCAGCTCTTCAGAGAAGTACCTTGAAAGTTATACCTATTTAACATGAAACCCATTAACTGGAGTAATTAAAACTCTTTTATTTTTCGAATAAATTCACTGAGTTAGATGAGTTGGAGCTGGAATTCTGAACTTTGTGCCTGGACTGCCTGATTAGCTGAAAAAAAAAGGGGATATCTATTTAAGTCTCTCAGCTAATTAGCTGTCTGGGCCTCTGACCTAAGACAGCAACAAACAAATGCCGCAAGTTCATAACTTCTAAAGCAACTGCAAGAGAAACTCTTGAAAGCCGCACATTTGTGCACCATTGCTATCAACATGGCTTTGTCAGTAGCTAATACTTTCTGTGAAGGCACCAGCTTGTGATGTGCCATCTCATTTCACCTTGCATGTGAGACGGCAAACAAAATCCTCAAACAGTGTGAACTAGTTAATATGCCGGCTGTTACCATGCATAAATTATGGTCTTATCACACGGGTTTTTCGTGGGAATATGTCTGTGAATAGCCTGTTTTCTTCCACATGTAAATTTGTGCCTTACACCCTCAGTTGTGTATACTTGTGAGCTGTAGTATGTAAAACTTTTTTCTTTTTCCCCTTTGAGTAATGCAAATATTTATTGATCCTTCCTCCTCCAAGCCCCTTGAAGAACTGGAGTAAAGACATTGAAAGAAGAACATGGTGATTATGGTCATAAAACCACGTGTCCCTCAAGAAATTAGGCTAGCACCATACCCTCCACTTCAATTTGACCTTCTAGCTGTGCCAACATCATTCTCAAAACCGCCCAGAAGCGGCAATGCTCCCAAGGCACCATCCTGGGATTTCTGCCTTTCCCCTTTACCACATGTCAGCGTGAGGATGATTCTCACTGCTCAGCAAGGAAATGACCAACAGCTTTGTCCACAAGGCTGGTGTGTCCCCAGTCTGGGGATGAGCACCAGTGAGGGGGACCAAGGGCTGCAGAAAGCCTGGCCACACATCCTGCAGCTTGCAGGGCACACGGAGCTAGAGAAAGCAGGCAGGCTCCTGCTGTAGCTACCTGCTGCTCCAGAAGGATGCTGCATATACTTCTTTGGGGAAAAAAAAGTCCTTTTTGGGTTTTTTTTTTTCCTTTGTTTCTTTTGTGTGACTGTGCATGTAGCTAGTGTGGGAGTGTGCGCGTGCACAGGTGTGTGCGCGTGTGTGTGTGCACGCGCACCAGTGTGTAAGTTCCTTTCCAGTCTTTCAGTTAATGCAAAAACGTAGATGTGGTTTTAATCTGTTACAATAACTGTGTCAACATACTGTAGAAAAATGATGGGGATCACTTCTAAGCTTTTTATATATATATATATAGATATATATATATATCTACTGAACAGTATGTTTGAGTAAGATGGTTGTTTCTGTTTCAATTTGTTTTTTAAAATTTTATACTTCCATTTGTTTTTCAAGGGTTTAGTTTTGTTTCTGAATGATTGAAATGACAGATTTTAAGTCCATTAGCTTATAGATAGTATATATAAAGTCTGGATGGTCTAGACCAAAGTGTGTAACAAGGGTGCTTGCATGTTCTCTCATTTCATCATGGCTTCTTTTACGAAACAGTTTTGTTCACTCTTAGTGAACTATGCAGCCTGGAGTAGATAGATCTGTATCCAAAGCAATGTTGTTGATTTAATAAAAACAAATGGAAAACCCATTGAAAACAGTAGATAGCAAGGTCCTTTTTTTTTTCCTTTTTTTTCTTTTTTTTTTTTTTTTAATAAAAACGAACTCAAAACCTTTTAATCAAGCTCCAAACCCCCAGAGCACCAAATGTGCAGGTTCCCTTGATACTACCAAGCAAAGCATTGTCCCAAGACATAGAGGCAAATAAACGCAGCGACAGCTTGTGCAGTGATCTGCCTTTGCAATGTATACCGCTCCCGCTACTGGGCTGACCTTGAAACATGCATTGTTTTACTCAGTAGGTCTTCTGTTTTTGTCTTTTCCCACCTCTGGTCCTCTTCTACCCTCTGTTTCAAGGGGTTCATGAACCTATGTGTGCCTTTGCTTTCCACCCTTGCTATACACTGGTAGATACAATAAATTCAGACTCTCATTTGTTGTAAAGTTGTAAAGTATTGTGATGTCACCAGTTTCCCTTCATTTCCACATCCCCCTAACATCTGATTCACAACTTAATGTATGTTGTAAAAAAAAAAAAAAAAAACCAAGAAAAAAAACAAAAAGCAAGAAAGAAAAGGAAGGAGGAGGAGAAAAGGGGAAATAAAAGCTCTTGATTACATATGGTAATAAAACCAGACTGTTCTACCTTATTCCTTGTGTCCTGGTTCTTTTTTTTCTATTTATCCTTTTCCTTAAAAAAAAATACAAACAAATGCAATGCTGATCACTAAGATCAAGTTAGCATGAGAAAAAGCATTTGTTAATTTCCATCTCTTAGAGAAGATGAACTTGACTTTAGAGTAAGGCAATGGTAATTAAAAATTGAATCACACATTTTCTCTCCCTCTATTCATGTTCTGCATTTTCTTTTTATGAGGTTGTTCATCATCAAATATTTATGGCAGACTTGATAGTTTAAAAGATCAAGGCTGGGATTTAAGCACATGTGGTCCACCAAAATAGATCATTATACAGATGTGACTTCATCTCTAGGCTTTACGTATTAATGATGCAGGAGCCTGTGTTTTCTTTCAGCAGGCATAAATCTATTGTTCTTCACAGTCCTGATTTAAAGCATGTTGCCTGAGACTAATTCTGGAAGAAAATGGTAGTAAACAGACAAATAACAAAAGAGTATATATTCTCCCTAGTCCTGTGAGTCAGTAAAGCCTACCATTGATTTTGTGTAAATAGGGATCACTTATGCACAGCCATTTCAGTACAGGTAAATGCTCCATTACAGTAGTTACTGGGGTTAGTAATTTTGTTTTGTGACAGGAGTTTCTGTGTAGAACTGAGGGATCCAACCCAGTAATTTACCCTTGCTCAAGCCATGCAGAGGATGTCTGCCATGGGCAGAACCTGGCAGTTTGCCCAAAGAGTTGCCAAAGGACCCCCAGTCTGGAGACCAGGGCCACTGTACAGTCACACAGTGCTACACACTCTACTGCATTTGATCCACGTGCTCCCAGAGGGGCAGAAAAAAAAAAAAAAAAAAAAAAAAAAAGGAAAAGCAGAAGCTCTCCAGGTGCTTGGAGGACTGACTGCTGCTCCTTGGAGGACAGGGCCCAAGGATGCCTCTCACAGCAGCACTGGCTGCCCGCTTTGCAGAGCTCCTCCATCCGTAGCCAGTGAAAGGAAGATCCATTTAAAGCATATGCATGGAGGAAAGAGGGCAGGAGGGGGCATGCCCTGATACACAAGCTGTATGGGGTCAGAAGCCACTCTGTGTATACACAAGTGTAGAACCTACCCCTTGAAGCAATTTTCCCTTGCAACACCTCCTGAATGCACATCTCTGCACTGGCACACACAGAGTCTTTGTCAAGAGACCTGTCTTAGCATACTCTGCAGAGCTGTGCAGAAGAACAGCTCTGGTGGGGTCTTGGCCAGCCAAGCACAGCACAGACACCCACAGCAGCATCAAAGCTACCTCCCACTGAGCACCCACAGTTTCCCCCTCCAAGAGCCACTGCCCTCAGCCTCCAGCACAGCGGATTTTGACAGGATGAGGCCTCTGAGCTACCCGCTATCTGTTTCAACCTTGAGCTTTGTCCCCTGCAGGGACCACTGATATCGTACTGCAGAAACTCCCTGGGATTGCTCAGGGCAAAGATGATACTCAGGAGAAAGCCAGGGTTCTTTGAGCACTTAGGTCAAGTTAGTGTCACCTTATTCATCATATTAATGGTACTCATGTTGACCTCATTTAGCATGTCATCAGAGATGAATGGAAGTTCCTTTCCAATCAGCACTAATTTGCATAAATATTTTTAAACAAAGATGGAACCCAACTGAGTGACCCAAAACAGTAAGTCTCTGTAAATAAATCCTGGTTCACCAGCCTGTTCTTCCCCTGTCCCTCCAATAAGCATAGCTTTTCAAACTACACAAGAGTGTATTTTCAAAGATAACTGCAAATCCTACTCCCTTGTAGCTTCTAGAGCAGGGAATAGTTTGCACCAGAAAACTCATCACATGAAAAAAAAAAAAAAAAAGAAAAGAAAAGTGTGCTGTACTGCCAGCAGCATGGCAATACACAGGGCTGGTTTTGCATGAAAGGGGATGCCAGAAGAAAGTGCCAGAACAGTAATGAATTGACACTAGGAACAACACAGTGGTCCAGATGATGGCCAGGGTCATTTCTGGGATGCAATTCCAGATCATTCTTCCATCACAGAATTAGCAGGATTACTCTGTCCTCTCTGCCAGGGCTGGACATGGATTCTTGCTCCTCAAAGCTCACTTATAAAGATTGTATAAAGCAATATGGAGAACCTTGGCTGATAGTCTTGTCTGCCCCACTGCACTAAGGCAGGATCAAGCAAACCCAACACGTTCTTGTGGTTGATTCCCTAACCTCACCTTGTGTTTTATTCTGGGAAGATGCAAAAGCCACCCAAAGGATCAACATCAAGCATTACAGAATCAGTTTCAGAGTGTTTAAAGAAAATAATAAGCTAAGAAAGTGGGCTGGAGTGGCTTAGTTAAGGGCAGTTTTCTATTTATCCAATTAAAGTTAATTTCCCAGAACTACAGCACCTGCTGCAACTAACAAGTGTTACAGTGTGTAATATGTGTGTAATACTCATAAGCTTCCTGCTGTGTCTGCTTATGTGTCTTTATGTAGCCTTTTTATTACTCTTTTCTCCCCTTTTTTTAAAGAGTGGAGATACTTTTAAGAATAAGTACTAAGACTATCATCACATGCCTTGTGCAGAAGAACAATGATGTGTTAGACTCCTTTGTGTGAATAGAAACAGGTAAATAGCTGTCTCTCCCCTGACTAATTTAAAGAGTGTAAGTCAGTAGGGAAAGGCTATAATTGGAGTCAGAGAGAGTGAGGTGAAAATTGCTAGGTGGCAATGCCATCTGCATCTTGTTTTAATTAGCCAAGTTTATTACCAGAATAGAAAACTTTTTGTTATTCAAGTCCTTGGCTCATTTCAACAATCAGTCCAAAGTGATTGTCATGTGTCTAGGTAAGCACAACTACTGAATTATCCTCCCCACTGATCTGGCAAATGGTTACCATGTCTGGGAGCAGGGACAAAAATATGACTAACCAAGATCATTGTCACATCTGCTTAGTGTTTCATGACAAACCCTATTAAGGCTAACAGCACCACTGTTAATTCAATTAGATCAGTGTTTTCCTTTGCTGGCCATGATGCATTTGGAAGACTAGCAACTGTATGCAGAGCATGGCAGGCAGTCCGCTGCAAGGAATAATAGCATCATAAATAATATATTAAGATGAAAACAAATCTAGCAGGCTGCAGTCAGAGCACATCAGCCGTATAGCTGAACCCTGCAATATCGCAAAGAGGGGAGGAAAAAAACAGCTATGACAGGAAACTGTAACAACTATAAATGACAGGGACTACAGGAGGGAACAAAACTCATTAGGTCAGCTCTTTAAGCAAAGTGCAGGGAAAGCAGAGGCCAGCCTGCCAGCAGCGGTTGGAGGCATTTCATGCCCTCACATTCATCCTTCTCAAGATGAAACAGCAGATGTCCAGCACTGGATTTAGAGGAAGATGATAAATAACAGAAGATAACTGGCAAAGCTCAGTGGAAATCCAGCACAATCTCTGGCCTGGAAGCTCTATCCTAGTATTCAGCCCCACGCAAGACTTTCCCTCATTCTGCAGCTGTGCCCAGGATGGCTGTAACCTCCAGGGCAGCCAGGCTGCTGGATCAGGGTCCAGCCCCTGCATCAGCTGAGAAGCTGCACCATTTTGGTGAAGTGCTATGAGCAGCCTCACTCAAAAGCGATGGGCACAGGTAATTCTTGGAGTAAGAACCTTCCCTTCCTAATTGCTGGGTTTGGGCTAGCAGGTGTCACACATCAGCACCTAGGCACAGCCATACTAACAGGAGCAAGTAAGAGCCATGCTTGCCAAAATCCTGTTCCAGCCTCTTTTGTGGCCAAAGGAAAAAAACACAAAGGTACCTTTGTATCAGCCAGCATACTAGTAAAAAGGTGCTGACAAGAGCTTCCCAAAACAATTTCTGCCTTTTTTTTTTAATGTTGCCTTGCTGTGCAGAGAAAGGCCCTCCGTGTCAGAGGAAGGAAAAAAAGAAAACAAAAAGAAAACAAGACTTTATTTCCCTGACTTTTAGAAATGATGACATAATCTTACCAATTCTCAACAAATACAATCAGAAGTATTCAGGCAGCTGATAAAGGTATTGCCTCTGATGGTGAAGCAAACTGCAGACTGAGCTCTTTTTAATGCTGCATAAATTGCCTGTGAAGCAACCTTTCGTGAGATATGGTGGTTGAAACAATTTTGCAAAGAGTAGGAGACAAAGACTTCCTTCTACACTAAAATGGTTTCCTAGGAAACACCGCAAAATATAACGTGATACCTCTTTGTGGAAGTTCAAGGACTTGTGTGTGTGAGCCTGTGTTTCTCCTGACCCTCTCTCTTTTTCTTTTTCTTTGGTGTGGTGTGTGGTATCACTGACCAGTTTTACCTTTTGATGGTATCACAGAACAGAACAAACCTATACCACAGCAACCCACAATCTGAAGGACACTTTTCTCTTTAATAATCAAATGTCTTCTCTAAACAGAAAAGAAAAAAAAATGATCAAAACCAAGTCTTTTCATTTGTAGCACCATGGTTTCAGAATAAGAAAAAAAATGACTGAAAATCCTCAGAGCCAACTTTCAGGTTTCAGACAGTCCTCCTGCCTGACTTAGTGTATTTTTTCTTCTATATGGAGCCTGTCCTACACAACACACATTACTTGCAGTAAAGCAGATACCCGCACCCTATAAAACTAATGAGAGATCTGGATATGTGTGTATTAGGAAGATCAGATATGTGTGAGGGTGATGGAGCCCTGGCACAGGCTGCCCAGGGAGGTTGTGGAGTCTCCTTCCTTGGTCTTCAAGACACACCTGGACATGTTCCTGTGTGACCTGATCTAGGTGAACCTGCTTCTGCAGGGAGTTGGACTACATGATCTCTAAAGACCCCTTCCAAGCCCTACTATTCTATGACTCTATGTCCAGATCTTCCTTTTAATTAAAGCTTAATAACCTGTCCATCTAAGAGAAGCACTTTGTCCTTTCTTATGTGCAAGCAGTGTGTCTACCTAAACACGGGATAACTATGTCTGACTTAGCATGGCTGCACACCTCTTTCATTAGCTGAACTATTCTCACAGATGATAATAGTGACATCACATTAGGTGCCTTTCCTATGCATATTAAAATATTGCAGAAATATTGGTGTATACAACCCTGACTAGTCTCAAGCTCAACACACTGAAGCCCTTAGGTAGACCATACATGAGCATGTGTAACACCTCTGTCGTGCCCTTCATCTTCCCAGCTGCAACTCATGCAGTTCTGTCCAGCTTTATGTCTAATTTAAAAAGCATGCAGAAGCACTACAAGAGCTGTTGTAGTCACAATAGAGCTAGACCAAGAAATGCCCAAGCCTCAATATGGCTAGCAGTCAGGGCAAGCCTAATTTCTTGCAAGGTATTTTACAAGAAGCTGCTTTGTGATAGACCATGATAGGGCAAAAGATTGAGCAGGGCTGAGGATAGCAATTGGACCTTCACTTGGTTTGGAGAAAGGGTAAGCCAGTATTTCAGAAATAACAGCATTTGCTTTAAGCAGAGCATCATTCATAGCTGACAGAAGTGGCACTGTCTGTCCCAGGCAGCCTCAGCGAGCAGATCTCCTTAAGTCAACTGGACTGTGTCTTTGAGAAGCACACACCAAATGTACTGATCACTTGTGCTGCCTTCCCACTCCAGCTGCTAAATTTTACTACCTTGTTGCAGTAGATGGTCCTTCTTGCCTTGAGTAGAGCCTGGGACAGTGACAAGCTGGGGCATGCATGGCAACGTGTCCTGGTAAAGGTCCCTGGATCGCTTCTGTGCTGCAGGTAACTGACGAGTGGGGAACAAAAGTGACAGAACAAAGTCCTGAGATGTTAGCTCATCTTTACAAGTACAGAAGAGCCCAAGCAGGAGGTGGTTTATGGGCTGACATTTACTGTCAGCTTGGAAGTGTAGTTTTTGGGGAACTACTGAATTTGGTAGCGTGACCAGGGGTAGAAGAGAGAGCAGTGTTTGGATCCAGATATGCACCCTGGAAGAGTGCTGACCCAGGAAAACACTTAACACTTAACCAGGAAAACACTTAATGTTTAAGCATCCAGTGAGCTTTCCATTTTAAAACTAGGCTCACATGGGCCCCCTCCTGAATACAAGATGCTAACCATGTTAAGAATGGTGCTGAGCTTCTTCCAAACCAACCTAGAGCAGACAGCCACGCATCTTCTATAATAACTACCCTTCAAGCCAGGAAACCTTGAGACACCCAGCAGAGCTGAATGGGCGTCAAGCAGTACTGTGCCAATGAAAACAAAATGCAGACTCGGAACTTGCTTTCACTCATCCATGTCCCACAGAATCTTTGTGGATGTGTTGGTTACCCAGTGGAATTCACCAGCTGTCCTTGGCTGTTGCCACCTGAAACACTGTTTTGTTCATCCTCTGCTGTACTAATAGGACTAAAATGCATTTAAATGAGATTTCATCTCTAAGACCAGCAAGCAATAAAGCCTACAGAGATGTGCTATCATTACATAAACATTGGGCAGAAATGCATCCCACTTCCCCACTGTCCTAAACTGTTTATACTGGTTCCTGCTTACTAAAGATTAAAATTCACGTCTTCATTCAACAACTCTCCTTTAGTATAACTTGTATGTTTAAATATCTCCTAATTGCAGTACATCTGAACCTAGAGACTAAAAACTATGTACAGACAAACGCATTTACCAATGTAAGTCACACTAAATATTAGTCAATGCAAGGAAAACTTCAGGTAGGGTCTTCCTGACATGGAGAAGAGTCATGAGGTAGTCAGCTTGCGATGCAGGGGGGCCTTGGCTTTGTATCCCAGTGTAACTAACTCACCACTTAGACTATTTTGCCTGTGCAGAAACCAGTCTCACTCATACTCACAAGATTATGACAGAAGATTTTCTCTTATATTCAAACACAGAATATGAAACACATTAGGCTGACTGGCAGGAAGCTAGGTAGGCTCCAGAGTATCTGCTTTTAAATGAACATGCTATTTTGTATAACCAGAGCAACTTGGGAGGTTTTTTGTTCATCTTTGTTTTTCAATGAAAGTATGGAAAACAAGTCTATTTGAAGATTGAACTACTGGCTGCTACAATGCTGGGAAATATCATTAGAGCTGGCCTAAAAGCAATAAAAAGCAATTTATCATCTTTGGATTCTGTGGCTACATCACATAAAAGAAAGGATAAACTGTCCCCTAACCTAAGTGTATATGGCCTTTCCCTACTGCTTTAAAAATGGAAATTAAAAACTGTTCCATTAGCACTTATCACCCCAACAGCGTTCTAGTGCCAAGTCGTTCCTGACCTCTGTGCATTGCCAGTACTGCAGTCGTGACCAACGAGATTTAGCATGTCTGTGGGACCTATCCCCACCATGGGACAGGTAAGTGCTGAGAGTCCCAGCTCCTCCTATGTCTGCCTCAGGAGAGGGGAGGCTGTGGTTACAGGGTTAGTCACTGGCAAGGATGTTCATGGTCCTCTGAGGTGCCTGCACAAACGTGGCTCTCATTCCATTCAAGCCTGGAAGTCTGTGGGCATCCATGGGTGCTTTTAACCTGATTTTGAGAATGCAGGGAACCTTCATGCATTTCAAAAGGGGGTTGAGTCAGGCTGTTCCTTTTAAAATCCTTCTTTTCTCTCTCCTTTCCCTCTTATCTTGCTATCTGCCCAACTGAGACTACTTTGATCCAGAAGAATAGACTGGATGACCCATTTTATTAGCAGGCAAAGTGAGGACTGAAGCCATTTTGTCCAAGGCTACCTGCAGGCCAGCAGCAGGAATGATGGGCAGTCTCAAGGTCCCAGGTCACTATCATCCACATTATCCTCCAAATTGCCTAGCTTAACCAGCCTGAAACAGAAAAAAAGAAAGCACCATTGAAAGGAAAAGGATTCTTATTCGTCAACAATTTCCAAATAGGGCAGGCACATGGATATTCTTTTTTCAAGCAAAAAGAACCAGGAACAAAACTATCCCTTCACATAGTGTTGAAGAAGAATGAAAAAGGATGCTGCTGATGTGAGATCAGGGAAGGAAAGCAGTGTGCTGCCCTGGGAGGTGAGGGCCCAGGTTCGCTAGAGCACCCCAGTGCCCTTCCTAGAGAAGTGCATTGGCACCCGCAGGTAATGGGCTGGGCACCAGCTAAACTCCCAGCCCCACTAGCCCCCAACAGCCCTGCAGGTCCTGCCCTGGGCACTGCCTGTACGCTCCCAGACCTTATCAACACTTACAAATACTTAACGGATGGGTGTGAAGGGCATGGGGCCAGTCTTTCTTCTGTAGTGCCCAGTGACACAACTAGGGGTAACAAGCACAAGGTGGAACACAGGAAGTTCCCCTTGAACATGAGGAGAAACTTCTTCACCGTGAGTGAAGAAGAGTGAGGGAGCCCTGGCACAGACTGCCCAGGGAGGGTGTGGAGTCTCCTTCTCTGGAGGTCTTCAAGACCCACTTGGACACACTCCTGTGTGACCTGGTCTAGATGGACCTGCTTTAGCAGGGAGGTTGGACTAGATGATGTCTAGAGGTCCCTTCCAACTCTACCATTCTATGATTCTGTATGATTCTGCAAATATTTATATAATTTACATGTATTATTAAAAGATCTAATAATATCTATTATATATATTTAAATTGAATTGCAAACAATACTCAGCTTGAGAGCATACAACAAATTAATTGCTTACATACAGTCCTTGGTACAGCAACTTGTTTGCAGCAGTGATAACTTGCAAAGTTTCTTTTTCAAGAGCTGACAATCCAGAATCCTCTCTCCCTCCTCTCCTGTTCCCTTCAGAAGTGGAGTTTGATAGCTGTAGAAAATCTGGCACCTTTTTTAGCTCCACATGCCTTTCCCAGGAAAGCAAAAGAGTGTTTGGAGTGGCAGGAAGGAGCTGCCCCAGTGCTGTGGCCTGCAGGCAATGGGTGCAAAGAATGGGGTCCCTCCCAAAGGAGCAGAATTGCCGCTGGGATGAGGGCCACCAAGGTGCCCAGAGGGCAGAGAGACCTCATTCTCCCTTAGAAATCAAATATGAAGGTCATGGTTGGTAAAGGAAGCAATGCTGGGGGGCAGGGAGAGTGTAGCAGCAGCCTCTTCCCTGAGAAGGGTAGGAGTAGAAGGGGCTGAAAAACCTGCTAGCTTCCCACAAAACAAATAATCTGATAAGGCTAGAATTTAAGTCATTTAAGAGAAATTATGCATTCTTAGTCACGCAGCTAATTAAAGGTTGCCTCACGTAAAAGAAAAAAAGAAAGTGTAACATTTCCAGCAATAAAAATGATGAGTGATTTGTTTCCAAATTGTGCCAAAGACAAAAAACCCACAGAGCCAGCAAAGTTTTTCACTTTCTCCTCCAGGGTATGAGGACTGCAGGCAGCCAGCTGCCTCCTGCTCAGGGGGCTGACGCTGGCCAGGAGCAATTAAACACAAGATTATAATTGGACCTCAGTGAGCTACCTCTCTAATCTGTCATCATCTGTACTACTGCAATCAAAGTAGCTTGAATGGTCTTCACTTAGCCTTTCTCTCTGTTTATTTATGGAGCTTTTGTAAGGGTTTATTTTTATTTTAAGTGGAAGCTAGTGCCAGAATGGAAGGACTACCGACCATGTGCAGCTATTTCAGCTGCTGTCCCTTTCCCAGGACTGTTATGTCCGTTGGTTAGAGAGCACTGGGAAGGTTCCACAGAGGAGGTGCCAGCTGGGTATCTGCATGACCGGCACCACGCACATGGCAGTGCCTTCCTTTCCTCGCTTTCCTTTGCTGCTGTGTGAGGCAGTGACCCTCCTGCCTTGGCGTCAGGGCAGGGGAGAAGGCTGCCTGCCATCTCCAACCAGCAGCTCTGCCAAGGAGCCCTGGAAGATCTTCAGTCCCACAACTTGGAGCTGGACTACATCCTTTTCCTCCTTCCTCTTGTCTCAGGATGTTTTGGGTCCCCACTGTGACCCTGGCTATGCCAGAGAGGAAGCATTGGAGAGCTGTAACACTGCTGTTCAGGCTAGGCAAGGTCTGCTGGGCAGCAGAGATAAGCCCAGGTCCCTGGACTGCATCATGAAGTCATAATTTTTCATATATCTTTGTGGATGTTGCAGATACCAGATGTATTCACAGGCTCACAGAAGAAACTGGCAGGCACTTCCAGAGACCATCCTGTCCAAATGCCCTGTTCAAGAAGTGTCAGCCAGTGCAGGCTGCTCAGGACTGTGTCCTCTTGGTTTTTAATTATCTCCACAGATGGAGACGATGCAGTTTCTCTCTATAGCCTGTTCCAGCATTAGATCACCTTAACAGTAAAAAAAAAATGTTTAAACAGAATTTCTTGTATTTCAGTATATGCCCATTACCACTTGTCCAGTCACTGCATGCCACTGAGAAGAGCCTGGCTCCCTCCCATCAGGTATCTGTATATTCGTGTGTATTTAATACTCCATGTTTAACAGAAAAGTAGTGTTTCTGTAACTAAAGCAAGAACTGAGTCTGACGACATGTAAAGAAAGAGAGGCAGAATGCCAGGGAAGTAAAAGTGGAATGCAAAACTACATGGTAAAATATGTAGTTAGCTTGTCTGTCTGCATATAAAACCTTGAAGAATATTTGTCGGATCATTTATTTACATATCTTCTAAAGTGTGTGTTTCAGTCAGAGCAAAAAGGATTTTCGCTGGGCTAACATTGCTCTAATCCCTCTCTATATTTCAAAAGCTTGCATTGTTGCTAAGCACATCTAAACCTTCCAAAATGAGACGGCTTTCAGATGGAGCTGGGAGACCTTGTCTCACCATGGCCGCAGAAACCACAGCTCTTGGCTCTTCAGAAACGCCCACTAGCTGAGGCCCCTGTCTTCCTGTTTAACAAAGCCTGGTGACACTACGAACAGCAGGAAACTGCTTCTTGCAGTGGAAAATATTGGACAGCCTTAAGTACAAGTACACATTCACCCACATCCTACCATGTCCATTAATGCAGGTAATGTTACTGCAATTAAAAACCATGCATTTTCCAAGAAACCACACTTAACCCATCTGTTTTAGAGTAGCTTATCAGAATAACAGCTCAGATGCCATTGTGTGGTGAGCACTGACTAATAACAATGTTTTTAATGGTAAGTACTGCACGTAACATTCTCATTTTAAGACCTTTGTGCATTAAGGAATTTTCCTTCTGAATAATTCCATTTAATTTACACATTTTCATTTAATTCATTGTGCAGCCAAAATCTGCACAAGCCAGAGTTGGATGTTTTTATTACACTCTGACGGGTATAATGGATTTATAGCAAAACAGTCTCAAAATCTCACTGAAGACCAACTGGATTTTTTTTTTTTTGTTAGATCTTTTCAGAACCCACCTCCATAGCTGCATCCACCCCATTGCTACTTGGTGACACTACTATTGCCCTCGCCAACAGCTAAAGGACATTTCTGTAGGATATGGCAGCAACAAGTGAATGAAGGCAGTTGCTCTGGGTATTGCACACTGCTGGGCAGTACCATGCACTGAGTCTCAGCCTTCCCACCTCTGTGTTGCTTTGTGCTTTGTTAAAACCTAAACTCTTCTCTGTAAGTTGAAAAATCTGTTGGAAATTTTGGGTCCAAAACCTCAGACATTTGCCCATATATATTTTATATGACGTAGGGAAATAATGCAATCTTTATAACTCAAGGGGAGACAGAGGTTACGGTGGCTCTTATTTTCACAGCCATCCATCATCTGNGGCAGGCACTTCCAGAGACCATCCTGTCCAAATGCCCTGTTCAAGAAGTGTCAGCCAGTGCAGGCTGCTCAGGACTGTGTCCTCTTGGTTTTTAATTATCTCCACAGATGGAGACGATGCAGTTTCTCTCTATAGCCTGTTCCAGCATTAGATCACCTTAACAGTAAAAAAAAAATGTTTAAACAGAATTTCTTGTATTTCAGTATATGCCCATTACCACTTGTCCAGTCACTGCATGCCACTGAGAAGAGCCTGGCTCCCTCCCATCAGGTATCTGTATATTCGTGTGTATTTAATACTCCATGTTTAACAGAAAAGTAGTGTTTCTGTAACTAAAGCAAGAACTGAGTCTGACGACATGTAAAGAAAGAGAGGCAGAATGCCAGGGAAGTAAAAGTGGAATGCAAAACTACATGGTAAAATATGTAGTTAGCTTGTCTGTCTGCATATAAAACCTTGAAGAATATTTGTCGGATCATTTATTTACATATCTTCTAAAGTGTGTGTTTCAGTCAGAGCAAAAAGGATTTTCGCTGGGCTAACATTGCTCTAATCCCTCTCTATATTTCAAAAGCTTGCATTGTTGCTAAGCACATCTAAACCTTCCAAAATGAGACGGCTTTCAGATGGAGCTGGGAGACCTTGTCTCACCATGGCCGCAGAAACCACAGCTCTTGGCTCTTCAGAAACGCCCACTAGCTGAGGCCCCTGTCTTCCTGTTTAACAAAGCCTGGTGACACTACGAACAGCAGGAAACTGCTTCTTGCAGTGGAAAATATTGGACAGCCTTAAGTACAAGTACACATTCACCCACATCCTACCATGTCCATTAATGCAGGTAATGTTACTGCAATTAAAAACCATGCATTTTCCAAGAAACCACACTTAACCCATCTGTTTTAGAGTAGCTTATCAGAATAACAGCTCAGATGCCATTGTGTGGTGAGCACTGACTAATAACAATGTTTTTAATGGTAAGTACTGCACGTAACATTCTCATTTTAAGACCTTTGTGCATTAAGGAATTTTCCTTCTGAATAATTCCATTTAATTTACACATTTTCATTTAATTCATTGTGCAGCCAAAATCTGCACAAGCCAGAGTTGGATGTTTTTATTACACTCTGACGGGTATAATGGATTTATAGCAAAACAGTCTCAAAATCTCACTGAAGACCAACTGGATTTTTTTTTTTTTGTTAGATCTTTTCAGAACCCACCTCCATAGCTGCATCCACCCCATTGCTACTTGGTGACACTACTATTGCCCTCGCCAACAGCTAAAGGACATTTCTGTAGGATATGGCAGCAACAAGTGAATGAAGGCAGTTGCTCTGGGTATTGCACACTGCTGGGCAGTACCATGCACTGAGTCTCAGCCTTCCCACCTCTGTGTTGCTTTGTGCTTTGTTAAAACCTAAACTCTTCTCTGTAAGTTGAAAAATCTGTTGGAAATTTTGGGTCCAAAACCTCAGACATTTGCCCATATATATTTTATATGACGTAGGGAAATAATGCAATCTTTATAACTCAAGGGGAGACAGAGGTTACGGTGGCTCTTATTTTCACAGCCATCCATCATCTGTTTTATATTTGAAGGAAAAGACTTTACAGACAATGTCTTATTTAGTGGTAAGGTATGAAAGAAGGCATTTGCAGATGAGCCTAATCACAAAGGAAGAGGCTTCACATTTCTGCTTTACACACCGGTAAAACTCTGCTGGCAGGCTACTGAGCAGGAGGGCAAACATTCACCATCTGTAGGAGGCTTTACAAGCACTGTGGCTAAAAAGTGCCAGTCAAGTGGGGTATTTTTTTTTTTAAAGTATGAAATAGTTCCTCTGCCTAAAGCTATTAATTTCCTCAAAAAGTTTACATGGAAGAGATAGAAACAAAGATTTCTGCTTTTATGTCCTACTTTCTCACAGACTCCCTTTTTTGGTTATAGACAAAACAATTCATCTTGCTAGGAATGCATTTTCTTCCTGTTTATGGACAAGCAAAATGGCTTTATTATAATAAGGCATTATTATATTTGTATCATTTATTGTCATCTCTAAAGTCTTTTAAAACCATGGATGAAAGGTGCTATACAAGTGCCAAGTACATAATAAATTATTAAATGTTTCTTCAAAGTCAGCTTGCTTGGTCTTCATTTCATCTACTGATATCAGATTTCAGAGCAAGATATACAAAAGGCCTTTATGAAACTTTTCTCCCCTTGCCAGCCTGTGCAGGATGAGGCAGAATCAGAACAAATCAGAATACACATTTTCTTCAAGGCGCAGCACTTCCCAGTCGACCCAAAGTCATCTGGTACCTGAGAAACTTTATAGGTCTCTCAGTTCCCTCAAATTCAAAAGGAAAAAAAAAAAAGGAGGACAGAAAGAAATATTTAAGCGGATTATTTTCATTTACACCATTTGAGTTTCTGCCTTTCAGAACTGCCCCACTGGAAAGGAATCCTGAGGACAGTAAGGTTAGAAGCAAGCGGCAGCCATGCACGGCCCCTCTGTGCTGCTGTGAACAGAAGAGCCTCAGGAAAGAAAATTATGCAGCTGCTGCTGGGCATTTAAAATGTATACGAACGAGCTGTCAGTCCAAGATCTAAAACTTATTCAGTTATTCAAACTAATTCAATTCCATCACCCAGCTCTGACACCCCTCGCAGTTGCCGCAGACCATTTTAATGGGAAGAGATATGGAAGTGCAAACACCAGGGAGGAGGGCAGTGGAGGGATTTTTCTGATACAACAGTCACCACAGTGGTTGTTAACAGCACTGGCATTTATGTGATCGTAATTACACTGTAAGCATAAGACAGGTGAGGAAAGTGTTTCTGTACACCTCTTCCTGCACTGCTCTCACACTGTCTGCCAACTCCCCTGCATGTCCTCCCACCCCTGCCACCCCACCTGGTCCCCACCAACAATCACAGCACATTCTTCTGCCTGACTTGCAGACATGGGTGGCACATTTTGTGTCTTGAATGTCCCTGGTAGGGCTTACATCAGTGTCATTCAAGACTTCAGCATCTTATGGGTCAAATCGAGATAAAAAGAGTAGCCTCAACTCTTTCATAGAATGACAGAATGGTAGGGCTTTGAAGGGACCTCTAGTGATCATCTAGTCCAACCCCACTGCTAAGGCAGGACAAACAGGAACATGCCCAGGTGAGTTTTGAAAGCCTCCAGAGAAGGAGACTCCACAACCTCTCTGGGCAGCCTGTGCCAGGGCTCCCTCCCCCTCATAGCAAAGAAGTTTTCCGTTGTGTTTTAAATGGAATATTTCGTGTTCCAGCTTATGTTCCTTACCCCTAGATCTGTTGCTGGACACTACAGAAAAAAAAAGTGTTGCCCCATCCTCTAGTTTGCAAGAAAACATTTGAAGCAATGAGCTTTCCCCTCTATTAGATGGCCTTTGTTTAACCACAACACAGCCTATTGTGACTGTTAATAGACGTGGTAGGGCCACTCACTGTGTTAGTATTCACCTGTCTCTGTGAGAGCCATAAGAGCAGAAAGGAGATTTTACCTCAAGACAATGCTCCTGTCTGCAGATGTTGTCCTCCAGGATTTCCAAACACCAATAAAGTCTAGACATGGATGTTTTAATTCCAAAACAATGTTGCATTAATTGTGCATGAAGGTAAATGACAAACTCTCTCTCTCTGGTAAATTCTAGTACAGTTACTAATGGGCTGGATCCAGCAGGGTTCTTACATGACTGAGATTTGGGCCAACATTATTTAATGTTTTTAATCAATATTCCAAAAGATGATACAAAATGTTTGATGTCAGTGTCTGCAGATGCTGTACTGGATGCCCAGCACTGAGCAGTGAGCTGAATGCCACATTTGAGTGATGTTTTGCGCAAGTGGGCATCTAACACCCCAATGGGACAATTCAGTTGAGATAGAGGGAAATGCTGTTTCCTACGTGCCATATGGTCTCAGAGTACACCCCACTTTGAAGAGAGGTAGTGAGTGGGAGCTGTGTCTCTGTAGGAAAACACAGTGGTAGTTATGGTCAGCGCATGCAGGAGAGGAAGCAAGGTGATTTTGGGCCTTGCCAGAGGACAAACGACTCTGCCCCATGCAAAGCCTGGCCTGTGTGTCGTTCGGCTACTGGGATGCCGCCTTTGGGATGTCAGATGGCTCAGTCCACCTAAAACGTTTGCCCACAGGAAGTGCAGGGGGAGTCCCAGACAACAGCCTGTCATTTAGTGGGGACCAGGCTGAAACTACTCACTGCTTTAACTCTGCAGGGCTCTGCTGATATGACGTTGCTTATATCAAAGCTACATCCACCAAGGTCAGAAATCTGAAGTGGAAAGCAAAACAGAGATGAAGGGACCTAGTTCAGCTTTTAGACGCCATTAATGGCTGAGCAAGAACAGCACCCACTTCCCCTGATCCCAACCTTGCACCCAGACTGAGCCTCTGACCTGGCTCCTGCAGTAGAAGTACTGGAACAGAAAGCTGTCTTTTGATGAAGTTTATGAGATCAGATTGGTTTCTTAAATGCAATGGTAGTTTTCAGCAACCTGTAAGGCAATTCTTCATTTGCTAGTCAAGGTTACCTTTGCCATTAAGAGGACTGTTGCGGATATTTTCTTGGGAGTTTTGTTGGGTTTTTTAAAATTTTTTTTAAATGTGGAAATCTTAAAATTTGCAGTTTCTTCATCCACACAGGCTTACTGTGCCACTTCATTTAAAATGAGGTGGAGACCCACATTTCTGCGTTGGACAGGAGGGACTCCTCCAAACACAGAAAGCTGGAGCTCCAATCCCCAGCTGCAGCAGCAGTTCCTGACTGAGACTGTGAGCGCACCAGGGCACTTCAGACCTGAAGGTGCCACATTATTCTCCCTTCCCAAAACATGCAACTGGGGAAAAAAAAAAAAAACAAACCAAAAGAAGTCTTTTTTAAATGGCATTCTTTAGAAGATAGTTTTGCCAGCACTGATATACAAGTTAACCATGGATTTTGTTTCATCAAATGAACTTAAGGCGATAAATTGCATAGCAATGCAAACATCAGTCTCCTCTGCTTTTGCCACATAGGCTTTCTTCCACAGGGAACGATGCCAAGGGGATCCCTCAAAGAGACAGCTGCACCCTTCTGACACACCAAACTCTTTGTGGGGTGTAAAAACACTGCTCTATGAGCAGTAGGTGAAAGTGCTCCTGTCTTTATTTTCTGTCATGCATCGGTACAAGCAGTGATTGTGGTTGAAAGAGTAGATACTGCAGATCCCTCAACAGGAATTTTCCTGATGAAAAATTATTTATTACTTTCTTTTGGCATTTCTTTTGCATCTCAAATGAAACAGTTATCAGAACAGAAAAATATGTTCCTGCTTGTTTCCAAATCAAAAGTATTTTCACTTACCATTAACATCTTGTACAGGAAAAAAAAAAAAGCAACAAACATGACTGTGGGGCTTACCTTTCAGAGGTAAAACATACACATAGCTAACATATTCTCAGATTCCTTTCTCTGATTCACTGAAAAGAGCACAATTCACTTCAAATGTTGGTGTAATTGTGTTGCAAGCAATGGGAAGAGTGTCATTAATTCCTTATATTATTACTGTTTACCATGTAAATTGCAGTAGGGCGTGAAGGACCTTATAATGCAAACCCCGGGCCCTTTAGAAATGCAGAGCCTGTAATCAGCCCATGATTCCCAGCACGGGGACACTATGACTGCTAGTGGCAGTGGGGGAGGAGGGGAGCGGTTGGAGGGGGAAGGTGGGGTAGGGGGGGGAGATGGGGAGCTACTCTTGGAGAGGGGGATAGGCCCCCAGCAGTCTCCTAGTCAGCTCCTTTCCTCTTTCCATGTCTTTGTATGTATGGCCTTGAGTATCCCAGGGTCAGACTTGAAGTGTCCCTATGGCATTTCTCCATCAGCCAGCCTGCATACATGGCCTTGAATTTAGATAGCGCTCGACAGTGTGATGCACGCTGGTGAAAACCAAGATAAACAGGGTAGGACCAATGTGGAAACATTAACCTATCTTTCTCAGTATATAGGCGGACAGATAAATCCAAGGTTTGGGTTTCAGATGACTTTGGGAAGGGGGAGAAAGGCAGATTGTGCTCACATCTCGTTTTGCATACTTTCTCAGTAAATGAGGCCTATGGGTAGGAATAGCTGGTAACAGCTGAGTTTCACTTAAAATAGCAGTAGGTCACACTCGCATGATGCTTTTTGAAGAGGGCAAGGTCTGGTGCTAGCTGTAAATGGGGAGAAGAGCATGTGGGAAGCAACTCAATTGACAGGCAAGGACCTGAAAGGTCACCTAATAGGGTTCAAAGTCTGTTTAACCATGCAAAACCGAGACGGGAAAGTGCCTAATAAAGCATCAGCTAGGTGAGACAATGCTTTCTGTGTCAAATCACACTGTCTGGGCTAAATCCCTGGAAAAGCAAGCCCCTTGTACAGCAGCCACGCTATTAATAGGTCTTGTCCCTGCACTGCCTCCCAACATCACATGAACAGGCAGGCAAGTCTCCCACTGCCTTACTTCTCATCCGCCCCTTCCCCACATCCCACAGGGAGCAGGCTAAACAACAGGAGCAGGCAAAGGCAGCTATGGCCAGGCCCCTGATCAGAAAGCCTGGAGATTTATCTGGTACTTGTAACCAGATCTCTGGTCCCTGGAGGGCTTGAATGCATTTTGCCAAGTGCATTTTGCCACCTGCCTGGGTAGACTTTCAGCTTGCCTCCTCCTTGCAGGCTTGGCCAGAGGAAAATGCCTTGTACTGCTGCTCACTGTGAGGTTCTGCAGAAGTCGTGGGCTGCAAATCTGACAGAGGACTCCCTGCCAAGCAATTGGCATCACAAGGAGGTTCATCATCTGCCTTTTGGGGGTATCCCAATGTAAGCAGAAAAACAAAGCCGAAGATGGGCAAGATGAGAATGTCTAAAGGCACATGGTAACAGTGCTCAGAGCCCTATGACATTGACAGTGGCTTGTACAAAGTGCCAGGACACAGCCCTCCACTGTCCTTGGGGACCCAAGGAGGCGGGGGCATGAGGTGCAGGTTGAGGGGTAACTCCTATGCCTGGGTCCCACCAGACAATCTCACCAGTTCTCCTGGCTGGGAAGCTATAAGGATTTTTTTATGTTCACTGGGAGGAGTTATTTAAAGGACAAAATACCTGAGGGATTCCAGGGTTGGGAGGACAGAAAGCATTTGTCTAAGCTTATTTCAGGAAAAAGAATACATTTCCAGCACAGAAAGATGTGAATGCAGTCTTCTTTTAACCTATAAAATCACATAAACCACACAACAAGAGCAGTTCAAAGACATCTCATTTACTTAGAAGGAGAAATTGTGTTCATTCAATGACATGACAGCAAAAACCTCAGGGATGGAGAGCTTTAAAAAGGGACATTTTAAACTGTGTTTAACCTGGTCCTGAAATACGTCAGCCAACATTCAGATTAAAAGTTGAAGAGAAGGAATAATTAAAAAAAAAAAAAAAAAAAAAAAAACAAACAAACACAAACTCCTTTGAAAATTGCTATGAAACAGCCCTACTTTTATTCCTAGTTTATTACACTCCAGAACTATCTTGAACTAGTTCTTTGTTAAATCAATCAATTCAACCAAAACTATGGGTCACATAGGAATTATCCACCACTTTGTTTTACAAAACAGGCTATGTGTCAAACACTGTTGTGTTTAGCAGTCTTAATTTTATTCCATCCTTTTTCTTTTGTTTCAGCTGTTAAGCTTAAACCAAATAAAGCCAGGTAACCTAGATATTTTTTACAAAATTAAGTGGTCATTATTCGAACTGTGGAAGTTAATTCATTGGTCTTCTACAGTTCAAGATATGCACAGACACTCTCAACACTGTATGAAGCGTTCCTCCATCTTTGCAACTTGAGCTGCTGCGTTCACATCTCCTGCTAAGCTGTTAAGGGCCCAGAGCAAAGCAACCAGAGCAAGTGATGCTCTTCTGATGACCACTCCCAGCAATGAGACTGCACCTTGGGGAAAGAAGAGACTCAGCAGGAGGAGGTCTTCTGCCTGAAATTGCATCTGATATTCAAAGCATCCCTTTTATATTCTGCTCTGCTCTGAAATCTCTTAAGCTGCTTCTGGTCCTGCATAACCCCAGGACATACAGTGTGAGATAACTGCTTGCAGCCTGGCTACAGCTCAGGACACCAGGTGGTTTTGATCCTCTGTAGCCTACAGGAGAAACTCTAGTAACTGTCAAAATCCTTCTGGAGCACAAATTCCTTTATGAAGATTAAAGAATACATTTACATGCCCCATTGACTCACCATCTCTTTTCAAATCGCATCTGAAAACATCTTTTGTTTTTCACCTGTACCTCTTAATTTCTCACTCAGATATTATTTATTGTTCTGCCTTACAGCTGCACTATTTAACTGTACAGAAATCTGTGATTGTAGTTTGCACAGAAGATTATAAATAAAATAAACCGGTATTGAATATGTTACCCTAGGGAACTATATTAGAGATAAACACATAAAATACATCTCCAGATGTACTGCACAGCAATCTCACTTGTAGTGTTCTTAGCCCTCATAAGGAGCAACGTTTTGGGCCTGGTGAGCAGCTCAGGGAGGTGCAGAAAGCTGGACCGAGGCTTGAGGTGTAACTTCAGCTGTGACCCCTCTGCAGGCTGGGACTGAATTCCCCAGCCTTCCTTACGGTGAACTGGTTACAGCCAAGCTTGAGCAGTGTGCTATACAGTTGAAAAGCAGCTGAGTTAGGCCTTCAGCAAACATAAGAGTCAAAACATTACAGTATACAGTAATTTTAATTAAAGAAAAAGATGGAGTGGCTAAGTATCTGGACACTCTGCTTTCCTTAGGTTTATACTTTGTGAATATTTGTCTCTCACAGCAACTTGGGAGCTATGTGTATGAAACTTCAATAAACATTAATTATATACCAGTAGCCATATCCTTGAAGTCCAGCCTTCAGGAGTTACAGCTAACCCTCTGATACCCAGCAACAACTTTCAACAGATTCACATTAGATAATTAAATGATTTCTTTCCTCACGATATCCAGTCATTTCATGATATTTTTAACAAACTGTCTCTTAGCAACAGTTTTCGAGGCAGGAAAACACTACTGCATTACACAGCCAGGGGAGTGAGCTGGGGCAGGGGGGAAAAAAGAAAGGAAAGGTAGGGTGGTACTGGAGCAGTTGCTGGAGGCAGGACACAGCCCTAACCTGTCCCTGTCTTTTTCTACCACTGAAGAAATCTGCTGAGCTGTCAGAGTTGCGGGGCCTGCATCAGGATCTGCCCCATGAGCGCATTAGCTAATTCACCCAGCATCGCTTGGCACACTTCTGCTGGCTCCGGCAGCAGTCCTATGGCCTACACTCACTGCAGCTCTTGGACCTGCCTTGAAAAAGGATATATTTCACCTACCTTTGATAGTTCTTGTAACAAAATACTGTAAAGTGCATTGCTGGAACCAAATCTGCCCCAGCAGGACACTGGACTGGAAAACCTAAGCTTTCTTTCTGTCTCTCTGATAACTGCTTTCACTCATAAACATGGTAATATATAACAGCAAATGCTTTTTGCATACCTATGCATTTCTCTGAAGGACAGAAATATTTTGCAATTCATTTATATTGCTACTATTCATTATGCTATTCAATTACATTAAGTGCCCTAATTACTTATTTACAAAGGGTTAGTAACTCTGTACTTTGAAGCTGAGGTATGTACCAAGCCTGGAGCCGACAAACTCTTCTATGCATTCATCTTTCACTAGTGGCTGTTTTCAGTAGCCCTTTCTTTCTCACAAGGCATCATCGGTTCAGCAAAGTTTTAAAGGGAAGACATGACTTTTCAGCTGACTATAGCAGCTGACCCAGCTAAGCCTTCTGATGCCTTCACAGAATCATAGAACAGCAGTGGTTGGAAGGAGCCTCTAGAGATCATCTAGTCTAACCCTCCTGCTAAAGCAGGTTCATCTCAATCAGGTCACATGAGAACGTGTCCAGGCAGGTTTGGAAAACCACTACAGAAAGAAACTCCATCACCTCTCTGGGTAGCCTGGCTCCCTCACTCTCACAGCAAAGAAGTTTCTCCTTATGTTCAAGTGGAACTTCCTGCTTGTATCTGTTACCCCTTGTCCTGTTGCTGGACATCACAGAAAAAACACTTGGTCCACTCTCTCAACACCCACCCTTGCAGTACTTACAGATCTCACAGGGGTCTCTGTGTTTCTGCTAGTGAAGGCAGGGACACTTGGGCTGTGTTTCCAGCAATGAAACCTCATCAGGATGTCCAAAGACGATGATATTCTGTGAGGTACGTTGTGTACCCTGTGGGCTGACAGGCTGCCCCACAGCCTCACAACTTATTTTGGATTCAAGTCTACCTTGTCTCCAGCTGACTTCTTCTTATCTGGCTGAAGCAGCACAGTTTGTCCAATTTTACAAAACTTTTTATAGCCTACTACACTACTGCCACTGTTCTCTTAGCTCTAATCAGGTCAAGTACCCTGGCTTTGAGGTGTAGTGTCCAAAACTGGGTCCAGTAACTTAAGGAACTATTTTCTGTACAACACAGAAGATGTGTATCACGTACCTTGCCTCCTTACAGTCTCATTCATGTACCGTAGGCAGGTGGTTTGTTAGTTACTTAACTAACAAGTTATGAAGTACACTTAACACTTTGTCTGTGTACTACTATTTCCATTGAAAGCCATGTTTTCCCCCACTGTTGTTTGTGCAGCTGGTTTATTCCTTATGTGTTATACCAGAGATTCACCCCTTTCAAGTTATACTCTATTTTTTCAGTCTATATCTCTAATTTGTCAACATTATGTGGAATGCTAATCTAGACTTTCAAGCTCTTACAGAAGCACCGATAAGCATGATCATTACTCGAATCTTCAGGTAATCAGTGAATTAAGGAATAGTCCCAGTGTTCAGAGCTGCTAAACACACAGCTCAACAGATACAAGTCTGATGATGCTGTGTGTCCCCAGATCCACCCAGTAACAAGGCTCAGCATGAATTGCCAAGCACAAACACAGGCTGGGCAGAGAATAGATTGAGAGCAACCATGAAGAGAAAGACTTGGGAGTGTTAGTTGATGAGAAGCTCAAAAAGAATCAGTGATGTTTATTTTCAGCCCAAAAAGCCAGCTGTATCCTGAGTGTATCAAAGGAATGGTGGTCAGCAGGTGGAAGGAGGTGAGAAGGCTTCAGGGAGACTTACAGTAGCCTTCTGGTACCTAAAGGAGCCTACAGGAAAGCTGGGACTCTACAAGGGCATGTAGTGATAGGACAGGGGGTAATGGCTTTAAACTGAAAGAAGATAGGTTAAACATTAGTAAGAATGTCTTTGCTGTGAGAGTGGTGAGTCACTGGAACACGTTTTTCCATTGCAGTGGGGCTGGACCCAGGTGATCTATAAAGTCTCTTCCAACTCAACCACTCTATGATTCTATGGTTTCCAAGAGGCACAGAGCTCTCATCCAAGCAGGAAGTTTGCAGATAGCCTGATCATGATCCTCTTCCAGTAAGTGACATTAGACATGCAGTCTCTCCAGTTGCTAGTCCTGGATCCCCATCCTCCCTGGCTGGCTTACAAGCCACAGTTCCACTCCAGTTCCTGATATTCAGAGTCCCTCATACTCAGACACACATAAGTCCCCAAGGAAAGAGGCACACACTGTGGTACCAGCATTACAGCTGAGCAGGCAACACCCTGACCATGGTCTGACTCCCACAGCCAACACTCACACCCCACACATGTATATGCATGCAGAATGGAGCCACCCAGGGAAAGCACACTCACTGTTCCTGTTCACACACACTCTGCTCCTTCCCTTCTTCCCTGTTTTCCTACACTTGTTCCTTCCCAATCTGCCTTGATGTCTCCCTTTATCCACATCTTTATCTACGTTTGGTCTTTCCCCAGTCATCCTCACAGGCTTATACATCCTCACAGCAAACAACCCAAACATCTCATAGCAAGTGTTGCAGATGCTCTTCTCTAGCACCCCATCGCTCCTAGACAGCTACCACCACAGCCATCTTATGCTCCATGGAACCTCTCCCACATATCCCATGAGGTCTCACCCTGCAGCATAGGCCCATGGCTTGCTTGATGTTTTTATATCTTTTAATCCACTCCACAGTAGACCATGATTTCAGCTTGCGAGTGACAGCTACTACGTGACATAGAAAATACCATATGTCTTAGACACACTTATGTGGAAAATGAGCCAAATACATTTCTCAAATCAAACTCTGAACCCTGATCTGCTGAATCCGAGATATTTTTTACCTTTACCCCATGATGAACAAAATCTTCCCTACAGGTCCCTGAATGGTTACTGGAGCCTCACATCCCCAAGGATAGCCAAATAAGAAGGCAGTCATTTCCACAACAAAAGAGTCCTCTATGTTTCTGGCAGTTAGTCTGAGGCACAAGTACATCACCCAGCCACAAGCCGAGATTTCTGCTAGACTTGACTGCTCTGGAGCTCTCAGCCCAGGAAACTCCATGCTTCTGTCCTTGAGAGAGCCCCTGTGGTCAAGCAATGCCATGATGGGAACACAGATGCACAATTATGCAGGGAGCTGGAGGAATGCCACAAAGCCTTGCTGGATACCATGCTCAGGGAGGGACTTTCCTCTCTCCTGAGCCCTGATAACATAAAGGGTACCAAGCAAAAGCCAAATAGAGGGGAGTTTGGTACTTACTACTGCTTCTCAGTATGGATTTGGCAGCACTTTTGTGGAAGACAGCGTGTTGCCCAATTACTCTCCAATCACCCTTAAATCAAGCTGCATTAATACAGAAACCTTTCATAATAACCTTCAAAAGAGATGGAATGGTTTATTTGGACATAGGTAAGGAAAGGAAGGGAAAATATGCTAAATACACAGCTAGTAAAATATGAAAAGCCTCTCTGTTCCTCCCTCTTTCCTGGCCTTTCTCCAGAGCTGGATGGAGAGAGACAAACCTTGGTAAAGTACAGGATCTCCTAGAGTTAATCCCTTCCAAGGACATCTAAACTTCCCTTTGAAACATCTCTTCCTCTTTTCTCCTCTCTCTGACATGCTCCTGAGGTAGACCTGCAGCTCTCTAATCAAAACAAACATCATTTAGCTCCTCAGAGACACAGTGTTTTGTGAAGTCGTTATCTCCTGGACTTGGCCAGTTAATCAGCTACTCCTGTAGCTAAAGAAGTGAGTACTCCCTGGCCCCTTAAATATTTGGCTGTCAGCTTGAGGCACCTACCCCCGCTTGCACTTTAAATTTTAAACTAGTCCATATGTCCAAAAATGTGCTCAAACATCGCTATTCATGTGGGATAGACGTATACAGCACAAAACTGGCTTGAAGCCGGCCACAGCTGTAATCATCCACTCAGCAGTGTGAGTCTACCCTCCCACAGCAGCTTTCTTCAGGCCAAACTGAGGAAAGAGGATGAATGAATATTTGTGCTTCTATACTATAAACATGCACAAGGCTCAAAGAGCTGGAAAGAGCCCCTCTTGCTGGAGCACTGGATAAAATTTGGAGGGCAGAGCAGAAAGTGCCGGAGGGGAGAAGCAAGAGGCAGCAGAAAGCCCATCGTAACACATGCTGTGAGAGAGCTGGCTGCAGTTTTCACATCTCTGTAAATACTGCTCTAAACAGAAAGTCAGTTTATTTCCACTAGCATAGGCTGTTTTGATGTTATTACCCAGCATGTGGTAGGTGAACAGAGAGTACATATCCCCTTGTGACACGTCTGTAAAGTTCCCTAAAACAATAACACATGCTCTTGGGAGGGTGGAAGTGACAATATGAAAAATAAGGTCATGAAATGTGACACCTAAGCACCATAGAAACATTAAGGCATTCTAGAAATGCTAGTGTTAACATAAATTTACTGAAACTGGCATTATTTCATTATGTGGATTTCTGCTGTTAAGAGGATTTGATTGGCAAAAGAATTACTCAGAGATGTATTTAAACCCTGCACAGAGATTAAAGGAAGTTAAGACCTATCCAGAGGGTAATGCACTTAAATGAGAAGTCACCTTCCTCACCAGGTGCCCATGCACACTGAAGTGAACATCACCAGCTGGCAAAATCTTTCAAACCATGTGCATTTTACTTACTGAAAATAAATCTATGCAAATGGCTACAATGGCATACACATAAATTTAATGAATAACCAGTTTAGTAATAAAAATAAGTAGCCGTGGAATTCTAAGTCATACACAATGCTACAGAAAATGCTAATTTGAGAAATGTCTGATATGAGATTACAACATACTTAAAAGGTCTTTACTTCAACATGCACTGGAGAGGTGTGGAAAATTCAAAGCAAACTGACAACATGTTTGATTTATTTTTCAAAAACCTCTGGGGCTCTGTCAACTTATCACAATTAATTCCAGATGCAAAAGAAGCTTAATATGGTGTGCAAGGAAAGAATTGGATGCCATCTCCCACTACCTTCTGACGGGAGAAAGAGATTACTTCATACAATCTTTTGAGGTATTCCAGTTTCATTCCTCTGTTGTAACAGGGGAGCACAGAAAAAGCTTCTTGGGGTGGTGGGTTAGCTTGTTTTATACCATCAGCAAAGTGAAAAATTAATCAGAAATATTTTTGCCTTATCATCATCAACAGTGACAACTTAAGGAAAACAGGAGCAACTTCTCCAAAAGCTCTGCACACCACTACTCCATCATGCCACATACATACAGATTCAGAGCTCACTCATGCTGCACAAAACATTCATGCATTCTTGAATAATTTAGGCAAAATGTGTAGACGTGCTGGGCTTTTCTGTGCATTTATTCAATGCTGACATTATCTCTTCCAACAATCTCAGAAATGTTGGCTATGTATACTAGGAGTTTGGGTAAGGCAGAAATATCTTCAAAAAGGAATTGGCCCAAAGAAGTTGCCCATATTTGCATTACACAAATTGCCTGCATCCTTTGTGCAAGATATCCTGGATATGTACAATAAAGCAGTCGATTGATTTAGCTGGCCTGACTGGCACTTATATAGCAAATCGCTGCAGACCTTGACAGTGCTAACAGAGCTTATTAAGAAATAAAAGAAGCAGGGAAAAAAAAAAACAAACCTATTTTTCAGCATATTCTCCATAGCAAGCACTTTCATGAGAGCTGGCAGGCAGGTCATTTTTTTCTGCTCTCATTTTGCATCAGGAGACACACACCACAAGTGCAGCAGCAAGAGTTTCTTGGTTGCTGGTGCACTGGAATTTATTTTAGGACAAGCAGAGTGCTGAGGAAGTTCAGGGCATCACTCTTGAACCTCTGGTACTCTAAAGTTACAGATTGTGCTTCTTGTACTGTGCCACTGCTGTGAGAAAGATTGCTATTGATCACCTCCATCCTCATATGCCAAAATCCATATTACTATTTTCTTGGGTGTCTCCAGGGAGGGAAGTGGCACCAGGAGCAGATGGTAAGGGGGTAGCAACTTTCTGAAAATCAAAGGTGGCAGTTTTGCATGACTAAAATGCTTAGAGAGATTTCTAGCCTGCATCTCTCCCACAAATGCAAATTATTCCCATTGCTGGGCTGGTGTCTCTGTGGGTAAAGCAAATGGAGAGCTGAGAGTAACAGCACCAGGCCTCTGTATGTACAGGGGCAAACAAAGCAAGCCTGTGGCCTTGGATAGCTTTCTGCACTGAAAGGATCTGAGGAAAGTCTTCCCCTTAGGGCATTTGAGCACAACAAGCTCAGATGTCTCAGATATCCTCTTGTGGAAGAGATTATAGGCAGGCCCCACGGCTGAGCAGAGTGCATCCGGAGGAGTCTCCGCCTGCATGTTCATCCCGTCATTGGTGCCTACTCCTGCATCTGGCTAAGAACATTCGGGATCAACTCCTTGGCAGGTAGAGCACCGCAAGGGCTTGTTTCCCTTCCCTTCAAGGGCACTAACAAATTCAGATGGCCAGCTGGCCTGGAGGAGCCACCAAGGGCCAAGCACAAGGATGTTCCAAGATTCTCCTCAATATCCTCTTCCCTGCACTCCTCAAGCCAAACCCCGTTCAGCTTTGTCTGCGCTGTGACACAGTTCCTGCCCCTCACACAGACACCGTCACCTCCCACCAGCTCAGAGGCTGGAGAGTCCCGGTCACCTTCCACCATCTCACTAGCACTGTTCCTGTCCTGGGCTCCTCATCACTTCCAAAGCCACCCTTTTCACCCAAAAGCAGCAGTTCTTCAGGGAAGCAGCAGACCCAGAGCCACCATGCCCCACCTCCAATTGTTGCACTCACAGCCCATATGTTTGTTTCCCAAATACAACTAGGAAACACAGTCCTGACAACACATCCCCCAGCAGCAGGAACAAACCCACCTTCCCTTTTCTGCCTGCCTGTTTAATACCCTCCATCTTCACAAATATGAAACTGTGACTGTGCCACCGATGTCTGTCAAGATTATGTGATTACACTAACCACCTTAATATGTATTTCTTTACATAACAGCTAAGCAGAGACTTCACACTCCAGCAGGCATTCAGCACAGATGAGGATCTCAACATCAATGCAGATTAAACCCAGAGCACCACAGAAAAACATCTCATAATTGGTGCAACTCGACCATTTTCAATAGAAATTATCTCTGGCCCGTAAGATACAGAGAAGCTGTGAAATGGATTAGCTGAGATAAGGGCAGAAAGGCACAAAAAGAGAGATGAACAAACACCAGCACAGAATAAACTAGGTGAGAGAGCTGAGAGAGAGTAGATGTGTTTCCAAGGGTGCTGAGTGTGCTCCAGCAGTAGTCCTCACCTTTTCCCATCACAAGCTGTTATCTACAGAGAAAAAAAAAAAAACCAAACCACAACAAAAACCCACAACTAAGCAGGAATAAATGTGCAGCTCCTACTCCAAGCTGGTTATAAGCAACAAGCCCCTCCCCACCCCTACCCCCCACCCCCAGCCTCATCTCATGGAGTACTTGTAAATTTACTGTGGGCTTTACCTGATGTGCAGATAGGATCATTGTGCAGTTATCACCATAAAATTTGCCAGTGGGGGCTTTATGGTATTGTCTAAGGCAATGAAAATAAAACAAAGAGCCTTGGACTGACAATGTTAACACTTCATGAGCCATAGAGACTGCTGTGTGTTTCTGTGGTGGTTCTAGGTGCAGAACAAAAACTATGTGATGAATGTACAGGGATTAATTTACAGAACACAGCTAAAACCATGAGCCTGGGACATAGCAAGGACATGGCTGGTTCCCACGGGGACAGTGAGTTGTATTAACACATCCTATCAGCAGTAGTTGTGCAACGAGCAGAATTAGTGTTGTGAACACCCAGGGCCTGCTGCAGAGATAGCTTCCCTGCCATCCTGGCACAGTGGTTCCCAGGGCCGAAAGCATCAGAGGTATGAGATGAAAAACAGAAGTATTAAATGCCACAGTATCCATCAGAATGATACGGGGCTTCAGAAGAAACCCATCACCTCCTCTGCTCCCTACCTCACTCAGGAGCACAGAGAGGGGCAGCAGCTTTGTGTATCCCCGAACCTGTGGACCACAGGAAGACCGAATAATCCTGGAGACCCCAGGCTGGCCCACCTTCTCCAGGGCAGCCTGGCCCTGGGCTGGGTTGGCTGCTCTTATTACCTCCACAGTACAGGGGAGATACTAAAATACCATCAAATGAGGAATTTGTGGAAGAAATGGTATGCAGAAATGCCCCAGCACCATCTTCAAAATGAACAACGGAGTTTACTTAGCCTTGGAAGGAGTGATTGCATACAGTATAGTAGCAGAAAGGAGAAAACACTGAAATACATTTTTCCAACAAGAAAACCCCAGGCTATTGACAGGCACTGTGAAATGAAAACATCTACATAGGCTTTTTCCCACACAGAGAATTAAGTTGAATGAAAGACATATAACACACCCTAATAAGAAGATATAAACTAAAATACAATGGAGAAGACCTCACCAAACGGTGTGATCTCAACAGCGTTCTTGAGAGGAGATGTAACAAAGTCAAGTGAAAGTTGTATAAGCAAGGTCTTTGTAGAGACATTCTTTTATCTCCACATGCTTTCCTAGGAAAAGAAGTACAATTTAAAAAAAAAGAAAGCTTGAAGAAATCTGCCATCAGTTATTAAGGAAGTTGCCTTTAATGTCCAGATTTGCATTTCACTTCAGAATTTTTATAGCACTACCTGCAGAACTGCTTTGATAATAATTGCAAGTGCAGTTTAACCTCTCCTGACTTGGGTAAGCAAGCACTTTTCCTCTTTTTTTTTTTTTTTTTCAAATTTCCCAAAGACGGACACTTATCAGCAGGCCCCAGCTCCCCGGCAAGGAAGTGTGCAGGGAAAGGGAGCAGCCATGGCTGCCCTGCAGTGCTAGCATCAGTGCAGATCCGCTGGGATTACTCACCAGCCTCTTTGCAACTTGATTCCACTTAGCACAGGCAAATATCAAAATATTTTGTTTCTAAACAGAAGTCTGAAGATTGCAATGCAAATCATTCTCATCCTAACAAGCAGGCAAATTATTAAATTAGAGCAATAGGATTATATGATAATTTGTCAATATGATAGTTCAATTTAGAATATATTAAAAAACAGAAAAAAGCTGGCAGTGGAATTTCTGGTTCACCAGTCAAACATTTCAAGGGATGATGTCTTCTCTTTCTGGAGAAAATTCCCCTAGAGGAAGGTAATGGACTAATTAAGGCAATTAAGGGCAAAGGCATCAGGGGCTTCCCTCCAAATCACAGTGAGAAAGTCGCCAAGGCACCCAGCCCTCTGCTTCCTTAAGCCCACGTTGGCTGTAGTGTGTGGGGGGGGCCACAGTCAGGCCTTCTCTTCCCCCTGGTGCCTGTGTTCCTCTGGCTGGGCAGATGGACATGCTTCCTCCTCCCCAGATGCATCCTTCCCTGCCACCACCTGTCTTGTAAGGAGATGCCTGGCCCCAGGCACTGCACCACACCAGAGGAGAGATGGAGCAGTGCCCACTCCCATTGCCATACAGAGGGCATCTACAGCTTTTACACCAAAGTCACAGTCTGCAAGGAGTCCACTGCCACTTTTCCAGCCCAGCAAAATGAAAAGCAATGTTCTCCATGGTGTTACAATCCCAGCACCGTAACAGACATGCTTTTTCCCAACTTGTCATACAGCCTCTTCTACTGTCTATGGCTTCAGAGCAAGCCCAGCCTGCTGTGTCACTTTCAGCAAAGAAAGATCAGTGGAAGTGCCTGATTGCTTGAAGTACAGTAAAAGTAGCACGACGTTCTAATATAGCAGTTACTGTCTGAAACAATTTAGCTTTTGATCTCTGGACATAGTTAATTGCTAGCTATGCAGACGTTTGTGGAGGAGAAAACAATCACATGCAGTTTTAGAATTGTGATGCTTGATGGTTAATCTTGTACCTGTCCTGAGAAATGAAATGGGCTTTTCTTAGTCTGCATCATGCTGCACAGAGCACCAGATCAACCACAGGCAAAGCATTTCAAATGTCAATTACATGCAAATCCACTGCTCTCTCTCATGATAAAAAGTCACTAGGATAAAAACAATAAGCTGTTGCAACCAATATACTCTCATTAACCACATTCTTCAAGTCTTAAAAACAAGGCAATAAATCATATACAGATTAATTGGAAAAAGCAGATGCATTCCTTATTCATTTTGGTCTTTACTTTTTTTTCCTTTTTTCCCCTTCATGTGAGTAACACAAGGATAGCTGAGAGCCAGGTCTCACTTTTCTGGGAAGAAAAGCAATGCTATTTTCAGATGGGGAAGGAAAGAAGGTAAGATAGGATACTTTGGAATGTACCTAATCCAGGTTCAAATCCTAGCATGTAAAAACAAGTGCCAGGAAAAACCCTCTCTGTCTAGGGGCTGTTTAGATGTGCCTCATGCTTCCTCAATCATAACTGCCCAGCTCCAGGAGCAAGCTGTAACAGACATACCACTATACAGTATCAACTTGCTTCAATTCTTCTGGTGTAATAATGACACATCTCAAACCTTTGGAAGTCTAGGGATTTAGGACTGCCTTAAGACCTGTTAAGCCCACAAACTGCAGCCAGCCAAGGCTGTCAGTGAGAGCTTCAGAGAGGTCTACAAAAGGGTGCAAGTGCTTCTTCCTTGCTCCTGTGTTGCCCACAGTTTAGGACCTGGCAGTGCTGAAGGATGTAGCCACACTGACTTGCCCTTGCACTCATTCTCCTTCGGTTTATTAACCCTGCCTGCACCTGTTGGCACTCTGGCATCCCCAACACACGAGAGCAACAGTGCAATTCCTCATTGCATGAAAAAAACACTTCCCTATCTCTGCTTCAAATCCGATAACCAGCTTGCCCACCAAACAGCACTTGGATGCTTGTAGCAAACTCTTCACAATGACTCAAGCTGCCTTTCATTTTTTTTTTCCCTGAGCTAAGAGATTGTAATTTTGTATGTGTAGCCACTTTTCCCCTGGCAGCCTCAACATAGAATTTCATTTTAGTGCAATGAGCTATTTCAGCATCTTTTCAGAGTCAGCACTAGCTTTGGTTATGCTGAATAACATTTCATCAGTTGTAAACATTGTCACTATTTGCTTGTACCACCTTCTCTAGGTCACTTAGGAAGATGCTGAACATCAGGCCCAGAACCAATGCCTCCTGCTGATGTATTAGGTGACTCTCTCTTCCAACCCGCTCTTCTCTGCAGCTTAGCTCACAGCCAACCTCTCCTGGGTTAGCCCAGAAGGTAACCCCTTCTTTTCCATAATAAATGTCATTTTTTCAGGGGCCTTCCTTGCTTCTCTAAGGCTGTGTTGAAATCTAGATAGCCTGGACAAGCACGACCTGTACGGTCATTAAATCCTTCTGAGAGTTCTTGTGGCTCTCAGGCCTGATCTTCCCCTCAGTGTCTGTGCTTCTCTTTGAATCGATGATGGCTACAAATGAAAGCCATGATTGACCGCTAGCTCCACAGATCACTCCTGCAGCCCTGTTCCAAGCCTGGCATCACATTCCTGCTTCCATCTCTCTAAACCCCTACTGATTGTAGTGCCAGATTACACATATTTAGTAATTCAGAAATTTCTTGTTTGTGGTGTGCATTTTTTCAGGACTTCTGGGTAAACACCATCTGGTGCTGAGAATTTGTTAATGTTTAGTTTTATCAATTTGTTCTAACATGCCTTTTCCCAACACCTCCATTTGAGGCGGTTCCTCAGACTCCCTCCCCATTCATGGCATCTCCAATGTAGCAAATGCCAATGTAAAGAATTTGCTCAGCTTTTCTGCAATGCCCTTGCTGTCTCCTGGTGAGTCTTTACACATGGAGGTCACTTATTGGTCTCACCAGCTCCTAACTGTCTCCATGGACTAGTGTTGCACAGTCAAACTGATCCTGTTAATATTTATACATCAAGATAGATTTCAAATGCATTTTTACTTCAAATACATGCTGCTAAGCTTACTACGAAAATTTCAGATGGAAAACACCAAATGTGATCTTGGTACACATCCAAACACAAATGTGAATTCTTTTGAGTATTTCTCAAATAGGAGCAAATTAGATCTTAGGGACCTACCAAAACTAACTGATAACCAGCTCACAAGCACATTGCACAGCCTCCAGGCATGTAAACTTTTGCTCTTGATGGAGATGAATGAAGCCTGGAACAGCACCTTTTTTTTTCCTCACCATTCAATCACTGAAAGTATTCAACAGGAGGAAGAGAAACAAAATACAGGATGACTCTTGTCTATCCAGGCATGGTGCTTTTGAAGCCCAGCTTATGTGAAGAGTTGTTAAGAAGATTTATGTGAAGTTGCTCATGAAAATTAATAACAAATGTTTCAGTAGTGAAAGGTAAAATGTTTATTAAAAACAGTAGATTAAAAAGTTCATCCCTATGAACATAAAATAAGGAATAAAGGTGACTGCCTAACATTTACTTACAATCCCAACTTAAGCCCTCAGAAACAGAGAACCAGGAGATAAGAGGTAGCAGCTTCTACAACACTGAAAGAGAAGAGAGTGGCTTCTGTGCAAATGAGATGGAAGTGAGTAAAATGATTTATAAGTGCAATGATTAATCTTTTGCTTTGTGTGGGAACAGACTTGGGCATTTGATTAAATATCCAAGGTAGGAGAACAACATCTAATAAAGTAAAATCTTGTTTTGCAACTTGCTTCCAAGCTTTCGCTCTTTCTTTTGTGAAAGTGATTTGAATTTCAGATTATTGAGGGTTTGATTTTGTTGGTTTTTTTTTTCTAAATTAAAGCTAGTGTCTTTGGAATAAATTGAAGTGTAAAGTCCTGGAAAGGACTTTTATTTACCAAGCAGCATTGTTTTTCTGTCTTCTCCTCCTCTTCTCTTGGTCCAGGAGGTAAGGAAAGCAATCAATGATGAGAGACATGTTCTTGGTCCCTAGGCAAAAGACCATAGCAGGTAAATTAATTGGTACACTGTTTAGAGCTGAAATATATTACTGTGTATTCATCAGCACTGGGCATGATGACACATAGGGAACATTACATAGACATACTTAGGATAATAAACTGGCAGCCCATGTCTGGGAACATAAAGCAAGCCTTGCAAGTTCATCTGTCTGGCTTCTCTAGTATTTGAGTTGAGGGAATGGGGGGAGGAGCCCAAGAGAACTTGAAACAGCATAGCTTCATGTGAGAGGATAATACCACTGCAAAGCTCTGAATGGTGGAGATGTATTTAAAATTCTTTTTCATTAAAGAACATTTTTAGATGCTTAGCTATTGCCTTTCTTTCCTCTTCTTTTGGATATCATTGTGATGAATATGCATATTCTTGAATATTTTATTTATATATGTTCACTCTTTCTTCATCCTAATTCTGTCTTGTTACTAAGTGACAAGGCTGTGCTGTTGCTATGTTTTTTTCCTCAATAACCCTGCTTATCTGGTGCTGCCAATCTTCTTCTTCTACAAACAGACCTCAGCCAACAACTGGGAGAAACTTCTGGCTTTGTTTCCAGATTTCAGTTGTGTTGGTAATTGCACAAGCCACAGAGTTCAAAGATCTCTGGCCTTCTGAGGCTTTCCTACTATTGCTATACCTCAAGCTGCAGCCTCCTGTACTTCCATACTGCCAAAGGCAACTGAACCAAACGAAGATACTCGGCAATCTGCCAGATTTGGTGGGACAACTATCCCAACCAGTAGATTTCACTCACAAGTACATCCCTCTGCAGACACACTGTCATATGTTTGAATCCAGGCACCTGAGCTCACCTGAGGTCTCATACAGACAAACAATTTAGAGGAGCAAAGAGATTACTCCTCCAAAAAGAACCCAACTGCAGATATCTGTTGTGTTGGACAAAAAGAACATATTCATAGGGGCATTTGCACTTGGTGTCATTGCAGCAGGAGTTGCAGGGCCAGTTAGGTGATGCTCATGCTGCTCTCACTTTACCACCCAGTGTATTCCCTGGGAAACAGGATGTTATCCATCCAGACCACTCGAGGGGCATGTCCATCCCTTGGGTGCTCCAGAGATGAATGGCTTAGGCAGCACAGTTAAGGCAAAGCTGGAGGATACCAGTTCAGCTGCACACCTAGACCTGAGCGGTGGTGTGCCGTAGTCATTGTGAGCTGGCTTTACTTGCTCACTGCCTCCTCTGCCCCTCGGCCCTTGCAGAGTGCTGACAGAACAAGGGGAGCCTCTGGCTCTAGGGAAGGATGAAGGCTAGGGGGTTGCCCCCGATGTGCCCATTGCTGGCCAGAGATGTGGCCTCTTCTTGACAGCCTGTCCTCTGGGATTACAGGGTTCCCTGCAAAGGGAGGGAAACTTCAGAGAAATGTGCATTTTAAAGCCAGAAGAGACCACCCTTATCATCTAGAGCAATCTTCCAAATATCCTGGGACTAGCATTTCACCCAGTAATTTCTGTTCCAGATTTATTTGGAAGTTTTCAAACGATGTTGACCTTGATACTGTATTGCAATCTGTGTACGACAAGCAAAATATAGCTCCATATTTATAAAAGCTTACTCTGTAGTATCAATGTATTTTTTACTAATGCATTCACACATCTTTCTCACATACCTCAAAATGTAATTAACAGCCACCAACAGTTTCATTTAAAATACAAGAAATATCCTGTGTTAGCCAACTACAAGTAGGGGAAAAAAAAAAGACTCAGAAATCGGGCCCATTTGTTTGCTGTCTTGCAGCAAGCTGAAAAGCAGATGATCTGGGTTTTTTTACAATTGCTTTAAGAGCACAGCTTTGTCAGCCAGGCTCCTGATCTGAGCCAATTTTTCCAGTTGATTTGCAGACCCCTTAAACTGGGTGTTCCTAATCCTGTTGTAAACACGGACATGATAGATACCATCCTGGCATATACCTCACTAGCAACAACATCCATTGCAGCTGTGAGAGGCATGCTGCAGCAAAACTTGTCTCTCTCATCCCACGGCATAATCCCAGGTTTTCACACACAGTAAACCGTCTTGTATCCTAGCCCAACAGTCAGTTCACTTCATTTTCCTAAGGTCTTTTGCATTCCCATTATTATTTTTCCCATCGCTGATAAAGGCTGATTCACTGCTAGTTACCCCTCTCTCCACTGACTCTCTCCCTAGTTCCCTCAGCAAGAGCCACTGCATGGGAGCTTTCAGGCCCTAATTGCTCTAGTTTAATGTAGATAGCAATTAATTTTAGTAGGAAAAAAACATTGAGCCAAAATTCACTGATGCAGACACAGAAATTTCCAGTGTGGAAACAACGAACTTGCCTTGTTCCCTTTGAAGTCCATTTTCTGGCATGTTTAATTTTAAAAGAATATATCTCCTGCTGAGTGGATAGTCGGCTTGAAATTTGGACTGAAGTGGTGTCAAGCTGCTCGTTGGTAATAAGTGGCACATTTGCCTCAGCTTCCTTTCAAAAGGTATTTATTTTTTTGGTCTGCTAGTCCAATTTGGCTGCTAGTCCAATGAGATCTCCTTCACGTAAAGCTTTCCCTGCTTAAATAGCGTGTAGAATATAGATATTTATGATTGGTTCATAGTCAGCATAGCACTTTGTGCAGCTTTTCAATTCTCTTTCAAGCTGAACAATGCTTCAGTTTTTGTCAATTCTCTTCTCAAACATACCCTGTACTTAATTTCTTCACTGAGACACAGCACGCTGAGTTCAGCTGACATTGTTTTTGAGAAGAGTGCCAATTATTGTCCAGGATAATGCAAGAATTTCACAGCATTTTTTTTTTTTTTAGCAAAAAGGAAAAAGCCTAATGAGCTATTTCTCAGCTTCAATCCTGACAATATATATATGACCTGTTTATCTCATATTCACCAGGCTTTCCCACCAGGCTCATTATCGAGGTATAACAGCACCTATCAAGAATAATAAGAGCACATATATAAGGTGGTCAATTCAGATGTAATATTCAGCCCTACAGAGATGCCTTAAACAAATTGCAAGGAAAATTAAAATCAAGTTTTGACAGAAGCATTTAGACATAGTAGTTAATTAAAAAAAAATCACCTCAATATCTTTAACAACAACAAAATGATAGTTTAAAGTGACCTAATGGTATTTAATTAGGTTTATTAAAATGTATAGTCAAGACCAGTACCAATAACTAATTCCAGAGACTTATTTTTATTTTTTCTTTGCTTTAAAATCATTGTGCTTGATCACTAGCAGGGTGTGGAGGGCAGGATTGGGAAGTGTTTTACAGTTCACTGCTAAAAAGAGGCCAGTGATAACTGCCTCTTTTTCAGGAAAGCCACACTGTCAGATTAGTACACAAAACATATTTTTAAGGATTTTTTGGGGGTTTTTTTTTGTTTGTTTGTTTGGTTTTTTGGTTTTTTTTTAATCCTGAGGAATTGCAAAATCACCTGGATAAACATAATTACTTTTCAAGAAGCAGCACTTTGAGCCATGCCAGTTGTCACTACCAGCAGCTCTGCCCAAACCTGCTTTGGAGCCTGATATGGAAATTTTTCAGGAGGCATCAGTCTATGATTTCTTTTTTTTTCCTGAAGCATCCCACAGCACTGTGGAAATAATGGTACGTTTGTGCCAGCCTCTGCAAACAATGCCAGAACGTTGCAAAACGTAAGTCAGTAGGGGAAACCAGATCTCAGTTGTGAGCAGGAAAGAGGAGGAAGCCCACATTGCCACTGGCCAGCCTAGGAGCTGGCCCCTTGAGGGCTGAGCTAGGTGAATGCCAGAGGGTCAGCAACTGACCCAGTACTGGCATTACATCTCCACCTCTGCCTGTAGGTCATGAGCACTTTGGAAGCACCACTAGCCAATCTCTCACTGTATCTAGATGTGGTTGCCTGGGAGTGGGAGCTGCTTAACCATTATCCAGCTCTGCCTGAATCACAGTGAGGTTTCTCCCCATCAGACTGGTGTGTAGGTGCTGTGTATGCTCCTGCTGTGAGGCTTGCACTGTGCGTTGCTGGGCCGCAGCTGCTGGGCAGTCTGGCAGGAGATTCACTGGCACCAAGGCACAGGGCAGCTGGTAACAGCCAGCAATGGCTACTTATTGCCTTACAGGGCTAATTACTTTCTTGCTTCCTGAAGCTTCTATCTTGAGCAGTTCAGTTCATCTTAAGATTCTGTGTGATCCTGTGATCATGGGAGGTACCCAAGGGAGAGGGATTGCTACAAGGAGTTGAAGCATTACTGGAGCAGAGCAAAGTGCAATCAGCATATGAAGAGACTGTAGCAACTGGTGAGAAGAGTTGATGGCCTTAACAGAACAGAGAGTGAGAAAGACAAAAATAAAACATCCATCCTGTGCATCACAGAAGTTGAAACAATGCTTTTAACATAACTCATGCTCTTCAGATGGGTGCACTGTCCAGGTGGGACCTGTCAGTGTGGCCATACTGTTTATACCAAGGGAGTGAGTCCAGCTTTGTTTCAACTTGTGATTCAGGCCATTCACAGCTGCTCTTCCTCAAGACAGAACCCTTTCAATCTTATTGGCTGCCGCAGATTCTTAAGGACAGTCTTGGACTTTCTCTCTTTGAACAAATGAGATCTGCCACGAAAGCAAATTCATAGTTGAGACAAAGCCAGCAAGGAAGACACAGGGTTGTTTTCCTGATATGCAGCGATGGGTCATGATGGGGAGACATTTGCAGTGCTCTGGTGACAACTGACTTACAGCCCTCAGGGAATGTTTCTAGCAGAGACAATGTCTGCTCAGCACAGACTACCTGGCCATGCCTAGAGATTCCAGTCTGGGAGGGTCAGCAAGGGGTAAAGGGTCCTTACTTAAAATCCACCAGAGACTAGTAGTCAGATTCTTGGCAGTTTTCTCTCTGAGTCTGGACAGCTGTTACTCCTGGGGGAGAAAATGCACACTTTTCCTCCAAACAGTCATCTGTTCCTGGAGGTGAGAAATTACAGTGAAGTTCTGCACTGAAAATTGCCTGCAAATGCAGCACCTTCTCACATAGCCACCCTGCGCACTCTGCAAATTGTCGCATCTGCTGACTTCAGGTGACTGAAATAGATTCTTACTACCTTCTGCTTGTTAGTTGCATAAAACCAACACCTTCGAGTGAGAAAAAGGTGGACTGTTTTCCCCATTTCACCAGCTTTCACAACATTTCCTTTACCAGGGACAGTGCAGGATAATGAGAAGGCACAGCTTCACATATAGAGCTCAAGCAACTATAAACACAATAAATACAGACTCTGACAAAATTATTTTTCCAAGGTTATTGTTCAGAGTGGAGTCATACTCTAATGTTTTACAAAATTGCTTCCCAAAGACTGCATTTTTGCAGGACTGCATCTATTTTTAGCATCTAAATTAAGTTCTGGAACTACCAACCTGAAAAAATGACACAAAGTACATGGATGACAGCTGACCTGATATTACAGACCTTGTTTCTGTACTTATGCTACCAAAGGGTCTTTAAATTTTTTCTGATCTATCAGGAAATATCCCAAACAGAACATTACTAGCATGGTTCCTCCAACACCATTCAGAAGCCTTGGATCAGATCTAACATAGAAGTGAGAGAGCTATTTAGAATGAATAACAGGCACCACAGCAGTCAGATTTTACTTGAGAGCTTTCAAATAGGAGAGGAAATCCTAGGGAAGGGAGGTCTGATGATATTTTTGTCATTGCCTAGCTATGTCAAGTCACCAACTGAGTCCATGCAGGTCCTCCAGGCTCCACGTATGTGCCCTGTTTGCAAGGTATTTGTATGGTATAGACAATTCTTCAGGAATAACATGGGAAAAGCAAGCAGATGACAGAGTATAATTTTGTGCTGTGCAAAGAAATATCATGAACAAAGCCCAGTGAGCACATAAATGCCCATCTGGTGAATTATGAAGTTACATCTTTATCTACCATTTTTACCCCTGGGAGGGAAACAGACAGATTTCTGGCAGTTTTGCTCCAGCATCAGCTGCAAGACATGCCAATAGCTCTAATTGCTGAAAATCTTGTCGTAGTGATGAAATCCACGCTTTCTCATCACCCTTAGAGACAGACATGGATACTGACTGGAAGCCAGTCTTGGGCTGGTTTTGTTCCTCATGGAGATATATGCCACTGCAGTAAACCAGCTTGCTTAATCAGCCTTCTGATCTACATGGTCTTGGATCAGGTCCTCTCCAATGCTTCACGCATCAAATACTCAGAGTGCAAGTGCCTGTGATTTAAAGACCTAAAAACCATCACAAAAAACATTACTGTTTTGTTGGAGTTTTTTTTGCCAGACTCCTCACCTGGGTGATATTATTTCCAAATCCCCAAACTAGGAAACAGCCTAGCTGCTGCTGAACCAGTACAGAAGGTCAAGTGAAACTGGCCCCTGCTCCACTCCCTATGGCAACTGTGCTTGACAGGGCAGATGGATGGTCACTTCATGATGCCCAAGCACACTTGGAGAGGTAGGGAGGGGGAAAGAGAAAGAATTAGTTTCCTCTTCCTTCTGCTTTGTCTTCTCATTACAGTGAGGTGAGCCCTGCTTGAGGCACTCAGAGGAGCTGTTCTCCCACAGTCTCCATGGAGTAGTCCCCTGTTCAGGGTCTTCAAGGGCTTCATGAGGAAGAGAGAGACCTTCCCACCCATTACTGGCCATGAAGCAATCTGGCACTGGGTGGAACAGACTGCATCTCGACAGTACAGCCTGGCCTGGTCACCAGCAGGTCAATGTGTCCTCCTGTCCACATCCCAGGTCAAAGCAACCAAGAAGTGACCCATTATCCCCCAAGCATACTTCCCAAACATGACCAGTAACCAGCTGAGTTTCTGCAGAACAAACCTGTGGCTTGCATGCTGTAGGATTAACTGTAAAACCATGATCTGTCATGCTAGCGCTTAGTTTTTTGGATTTGGAAGCACTGTTTCCGTATTGATTCTGCTCAACACCTTGTTCATTGGCATTTAAAACAAAACCATAGAGAATTTTCCCCAGGAAGACAGACTCCTTTACCAAGAGTCAAATTCTCTGTGATGTTTGTGAATATTTTTTTTTTTTTAGGATGATGAAGGTCATATCCCCAGGAGAGCACTTACTCTACTCTGCTTTTTCATCCACGTGTAGAGACAGGAGGGAGAGGCAAGGTGCAGAACTGAAAGAAAAGGGTGAAATGTAGCGCTGAAGCAATGCTGGAGAAATACATGTGCTGAATGGTGTGAAGGGACAGTTTGTCAATTTTTGCAAGTCAACATCAGTGAAACAAGGCAAGCTGCATCGGCTGGGGAGCTGACCCCTTCACTGCAGAGATTGCCCAGTTCCTGGCTTCCAAGAGGATGAAACAGTAGGCTGGTTATATGCCTTCTGAGTGACTGTTTCCAAACAATTTCAATGTTCCTTTCTCACCTGTCAGGGTTATATATCCTTGCACAGGTTTTCTATAACAGGTTTCTAACATCCTTTCACATATCTTTAAAATGGCCTGTAATGTTAGAAAGAGCTCTAATTTTGCATAGTTGAAGCCAGTCATAACTACAGAGCTGTTATATCCTGTGCATCTTGCCTCAAGGCACAACATAAATGAAAGTGGAGCTAAGAATAGGGCCTCGTGTCTCAGCTGAGGGGAGAAGCATGTGCCTGCCTACATAAAGAGAAGTAGGTTATGTTTGGAATAGCAAGAGACTTTTTTCTTTCCTTTTTTTTTTTTCTCAAGAAGAAAAAAAAATCACGTGTCAAAAGTATCAACTAAGCAGAGCTGATCTATTCTCCTTGCCTCATTCCTAAGCAGGTAAACTACACACACAAGAAAAACAGACAGACAGAAAATTCCCAAAGGAGAATCTTGTCGTGTTTAAGAAATAATGAATTCAGTCTTCAGAGACCACAAAGTCTGAGAGTTTCTGAGCTCTGTAATGTCAGTCGACTAATTATCTCACAAAATGTGTTTGTGTAGGTGAGGTCCCTCTGGTTTGGTTGCTTTCCTGCTATGAAATAGAAAGCTGCTAACCCCTTGAAAAAAAAAAAACAAATCAGGGAAATCAGAGAATATCAAGCTTGTATAAACACTGCTCTCCACTTATATTCTTCATTTAAGTCTTGGTGTTAAACCACCTTAGAAATAATGCTTCTGTGTGACACAGAGTTCTCTCTCACTTGTATGTGCAGGCAACCAGAGTGAAATGTTAAAATATAGAAAATGAAACACATTACCAAACAGTTGAGTGTTAAACATGTCATTTACTGAAAATCTTGCGCTGAAGTGAAATACAGAAATTTCAGAAAACCAGCCTAATCAAGTATATTTATTTTATTTTTGGCAAGTTAATTAAAAATAGAGTATTAATTCTATTGCAAAGTAACTATGTCATTTACTTGATTAGATATTTACAGATGTAGAATATTTTACATTTGAGAGATAAAATCTGGCAGTGTGGCCCAGGGGGTATGGAACTGGATTAAGAATTAATCCATTAATTGGCTGGGCAATTGGGCAAAGCACATAATCCCTCTGTATGCCTCATATTTCTTCATCTTTAATACAGAGTTTTTATGCTCTCCAACTTTCACAAAGTGCTTTGATATACACAGATAAAAGGCTTATATTAATAATTATAGATGAATACTGAAATGTCATAAAAGCATTACTTAATGAAATATTGATTTTAAAAATATCAAGTGGGACTTACTCCTTGCCTAAGATATTGAGGAAAAGCCTGTGAATTTGGGGTCGTAGACCAGTCTCCTCAGAAATTATTTGCCACTCTGAATGAAGGAGCAGACAGAATACAGTTATTATGATGTTCAGTGCAAAAGCCAGGCCCTGGGTCTGCCAAATGACCGGCTGGGAGTGCCATTAACAATCCAACCACATGTACCTGAGACAGCATCACCACTCACAGAAAGATCCCTGGTGACTTGAGTGCTTTGGGTTGGGCTTTTTCAAGTGGAAATGAAAACTAAGGGAGCCAAAGATACAGTTTCATCTCTTGCAAAAAGCTTCTCATTTTGGGCTTAGTCTCTTTCAGTGGAAAGTGGTCTGGACATAGAGGGCATGGTAGTATTTAAAGGTTAGCAGCTAATGAGGCTGCATGGAACTGGGGAGACAAGGGACAAGAGGAGGAGGAGGAGGCAGGGGTTTCTGCTAACTAAATTAGGGAATCAACAGAAGCTGCTCAAGATTTCATTTGCACAGACATTTACAGGATCCCACAAACACCTACTGTTTAATGCACCGTGGGTATTTTAGGTGACAGTGGTATGCTGAAGCATTTCCCTAACACAGTGGGAAAGTTTCTTAACTGTAAGGGAAATCTGACAACAGCCTTATAATTGATGCTTTACCATTGGAAGTGCTTGAAAACATGTTGGAAAGATAGCTGGAGAACCTGGGAAGTGGCAAATCACAGTACTGGGATGCAATGGGTTAAATTAAATAACATGATCTTTCTGCTCACACAGTTATGAAAAGTGAAGTTTTTCTTCTTATTAATCTTCATATGAATGTCCTTCTCTGAATTCTGGCCTTTTTTGTGTTACTGCATTTTTCTCTGAGCATTCCACATTTTTATCTCCTCTTTATGTCAATTCATGTACTAGATGGCATGAGATACCACTGACCACAATTGAGTTTCCTGAAGACACAGTAAACACTACTGAAAAGTTTACCTTTCTAACTTGGCTTTGCTTTCCTGCCTGCCAGAAAATCACTGCAAAGAGTGTCTGAGAACAGCCGAGGTTGACTGATTCTCACCTCAGGCCTCGAGGCTGCGTCTGCCACAGTATCACAGGTCACAGAGCCAGCAAGCCCAGCAGTGCTACTCATCCATCAGAAAATGAGAAGAGACACATGCAAAGCTGCACTCTCACCTTTGTTTGTTTCCCAGCCTAGATCTGCAGTTTCTGGAAGGAAAGCTGGCTGATGGAGAAGCTGGTGGCACAGCACAGCATTTGTACCACCTCTGGACTGCAGATAAGCACCTGGGAAACATACAGCGTTTTAGGCTGCATGAAGCCAGGCAAAGCTCTGACAACTCCCTGACTACAGTCTGGTGCAGCCAGGTATTTTACCACAGGTATAATTTTAAATGCATCTGTAATCCCACTGAAATCTACAGGACTGTTCACATTCCTCCATCTAGGCGTTTTCTGTAAGTACTTTGTTGAACCTGTCCCTGGGAGTTTATCGATTTTTTTTTTTAGCCACGTTTAGACTGCTTAACCCACACAACAGTTTGCCAAAGTCTAATTAACAACCCCACCACCACTTACATGACCCAGAAGCACAGTTTAAAGCACAGATGGAAGCAAAGACAGATCAAGTGAAGAAAGATAAAAGCTCCCATAGGATGAAATTCAGATAACCTTGTATCAAATGCCTATGCCACGAGTAGCCCAGCTGGCTTCCAAGAGAGCTCTGCAGGGGTAAGGTGATATTCAGTGGGAATTGGGGTAGTGGTGTTTCGCACTTAATAGTAGAGTACATTGAGATGTGAAAACATAAAATGAAGAAAGCAGCATGCAAGCAGTGAACATCTGGCACAGCTCAGCCTGCAGAGCCCACCTGCAATAGGTTTGAAGAGGTCCCATAGAAAAGCAGGATGGCTGAGCTTGTATCCCCTTGCACCAAGGAACACATGCCCTCTGCTCAGCCTTCTACCACCTAGATGCATGGTACATTAAAAGGAGCCATTCAATATAGCAGAAATAATAGAAGCCAACAACAAAAAAATCACCACATTTACTGGTTTATGGCATGGAGACTGGGGAAATCTTTTGTCCATCTAATCTGCAGCATTTCATTTCTGGCTTTTTTGTCGGTGTCAGTGACAGAACTGCAGACACAGAGGCTCACTAACTCGTGTCTCTCTCTCCTTTTGGGACACTCTGCACTGAGTACAAGAGGTTCTGTTAAAAAAGAGATCAAGTCCAGCAGGGAGCTGCTCAGTGTTCAGTTTTGCCTTTTCTCCTGGGAGCAGGAGTACAGTCCATTGTTTCCATGACTGCCCTGTGCCAGTCGTTCCTCTTGAGTTAGCCTGGTCTGTGATCTTGCAACAGCAGACAATATAGTAGCATAAATCAAAAATATCTCCACAGCAATAATTTAAAGGGATGATCTAGAAATAGACTGAGTTCTCACCTAGTGCTTCAGTTTTGCCAGTGATGGTGGCTTTGATGCGCCTTCCTTAGACACCATGCTAAATTCATACATCCATCTCATTTTCAAGAGGGGGAAAATTATTCCTTATTTTTAGCTCCGTCACTTCAGCGAATGTACACCAAGAAGGAATCAGTCCATTAAAATAGATTTGAATTCAAGTCAGAGAGGTGACAGTCTAATGCTTTATGAGTATCCATTAAGTATCTAGTAAAAGTGCAGAACATTCCAGATTTTATCTATCTGATTTTATAGTTGTCCAAATAACAGAGACAAATCTGAAAGCTGGATCTATTAAACTCTTCATATAAAAACAAAAGCTGGGAATCAGAAAAAAAAAAAAAAGTGTGAAAAGTTTCACTTCAGTTGCCTTTTTATTTTTTCCTCCCCACAGTAACTTCTCTCCTACTATCACTTCAGTGATTCAAATTCTACTCCACCATCTGTTCTGAAAAGAAACAAATGGAGTGTGTCTAATTTCTGGGAATTCTGAAATAACCTGGGTCATCTGGTTCCGACAAAGAATCTGAGTACGAGTCTGCTTTCTGATCTTTACATTCTAGAAGAAAATGCAGCTGAGCCTGGGTCAAAAGAATGCTTATGGAACAGAATTCAAACATCACAATAGAGTAAATATAGATCCAAAAATACATTTACTCCTTCATCGCTCTGCCTTATATGCCCATTACCTCAAGTGACAGGGTAATGTCTCACTGAGGCTGCCAGACTACCTAACAGGTCCGAAGGATATTCATGGAAAAGTTACTCAAGAAAGTTCCCCTAAAGCTCTGGATTAAAAGCTAAAAGTGACTATCAAATCTGTAATCTAGTTTGTCAGATTTGCAACCATATTTTTAACCTTATCAGCTGTCTGTGAGTTACACAGCGTGAAAAGCATCCCTTCCCCTTGATGGCCAAGGCAACTATACATCATCTTTTCACTGCGATGCGTGAGGGAGATGACAGATGAGCCTCCTCCGTGCTCCTGTTCAATGCTGAGAGATGTAATATTAATGGCAATGAGCACCAGCCCCTTTCCAGGAAAACAATTTAAAAAAAATAGGCTGGGGGAGGGGAATGGGGAGAGGGAAGCATTTTAGAAGAACTCTTGCACTTTTTCATCTTCATTCCTGACTTAGCATCTTTCCATGTAATAGCATGTAGCTTTACACACAGCTAACAGTCAGATGACAGCAAGAGGAAACAGAGCTGTTACTCCTCCCATTACAGATCAGCTCAAATAGTTACACAAGCACCCCATAAAGATTGTTGGTTAAATGTACAGTGACTAACTAGACATCACAGTATGGAGTCTTCGCTTCCAAACACCACATCTGTTGAACATTGCATACTTACCTGCAGTCAGGCTACTAAAACAGGTAACTGCCTTTCAGATTCCCTCTGCAGAAGAGCTTGTTCTGTCAGACCAGGAGGCTGGAAATGAACTTCTGGTGGGGGCTTGATCACTTCTGTTGAAGGTTTATCTTTGTATTCATATAGGTGGGTTTTAAGTCATCATCTAGTGTGGGCAATATACCTAGCAGACACATATACAGACACAGACAGTGGAAATCTGAAATGTCTGAGGTTTGAAAGCTTTCTTAAGTACTTCTGCAGAAGTGCTTAAAAGTCTTTTGACAGCCAACATACACCTTAGTTTTTCTTTGCTCCATGTGTGTAGGATCTAGCAGAAATGATGACAGTGGTAGTTCTGGAGATTGATGGATACAGGACTCACCTAAGGAGTGAGCTCCATGGCAGTTGCTAGCACAACATTATCCTGATGAATGGCACCCAGATTATGCTTAGCAGTCACAGACTTTGCTTCTGCCACTTTTCTCTGGGAAGTCTGACAAATAAGAAAGCAGCCTCAGTCCAAAACAGAATTATTTCAGCATTATTCATTAGAATATGAATATTAGAATATGACAGCAGCACCCACAGGCCTCTTTCAGAATCAAGACTGCCTTGCTCTGTCATTCTACAAGCAATCCTATTCAAAAAGTTTAAAAAAAAGCGCCAGTTCCATAAGAAGAATACAAGTCAGATAAAATCAACTGCAAACAAAAAATGCTTCACACAGCACCCTGGATCCTGTATGAGTGATGAGATTTATAAGAAAATAAAATGGAAATTATTCTAAAATTAATTTGAAGTACTAGAAGGGGCTTAAATATCTCCTAGAAGATGAAGCCAGCAGCAGACGAGAGAAGAACATAAAATTTTTGTGAAATTCTAAATTTTAAACCATTCATCACCACTGTTCACCAGAAAATGGCAGAATTAAACAGTTCTTTTAGATAAAACAACTTTCTTGTTTCAACAACTTCATCTTCCACTCTGCCAAGACTAAATGAACTCTACATCATCACAACACAGGAAATTATTTCACAGAAGTGCTTTATTAAGTTGCAATTAATGGACCACATCTTCATGGCCCACTGCAGAGCCACCTTCACTTGCCTCTATAGTGTTTCCACATTGTTCAGCCTGTCTAAATAACTCTGCTGAGAAGCAAAACATATTAGCCTGAATAGTGGGCTGCTCTTTCGTGGCTACCTCAGCACCCCAGCTAGCCCAACTATCTCTACATCCCACTGCTTGGACCTGCCTGTACCTATTTTTCAGTTTCATTTGCTGTGGAACACACATTTGGTATCCTTTCCTGAAAAAATCCTATGTGGCAGCACCCCAGGTCCCTAATCAGGATAAGACTGGATGCAAATGACATAGCGAACACTAGAAAAATTAGATCTTCTGCATTAATGAGCTCTGTATAACACATCTGGACCTAAACTGAATTTAAGTGCCATGGTCTTGGGATTTGTATTGTCACTATGTAGATCTTTAGGTATGATTTTAATTATTTTTTAAAAAATACCATTAGCCACATTTATAGCACCAACGGAGAGGCATGATTTTAGAACGGATGTCTTGGGAAGTCAGTGCTACTCCTTTCAGACATCTAGTCCACTATCCAGAAGACAATCTTCTTGGTCAATTTCCCTTGAAAAAAATTATCTGCATTATAAAATGTACCATAGCAAACAAACACTTTGTTTCCCTTTTAATTTAAGCTCCATTTTATCTAATGAGGCAGAGACGCTGAAGCTGTACTTTGCATATCTGGCTTTTATGGATCAAAGAATAAATATTGCCTTGCATGTGTATTTTATTACTGTCAGGGAATAGTAACTTTTCTTCATTTGGCTTCTATTGCTAGACAGCACTATCACATACTGACTTCTAAGGTTTTTACAATCTGTTAAGCCAGGTCCACAGATGAAGCTTGATGGAATTCAAAGCAGGAAATCATTTTTCCTCTGTTCCCTTACTCTGATGACCATTTGACTTTCTGGATCCAATGAGGAATGCGAGTGAGTACTACCTCTATTTAGGAGGATGTGATGCCTTTAAAGTTGATCTTAACAGAGGCAGTAGACAAGATCCTGTAATAATTTTTCTCTCTGTCCAATTTATTAGTCTTCTGTCACCATTTTAGAGATTGCTAGACTACTGTAAGACTACAGTTCTTTTCACTTTATATATGCGACACGATGAATAATTTAATAGCACCTTGTGCTGAACTCCTCTCAAATAAGATTTCTCTGTCTCCCACCCCTGACCCTACACACAATTCCAAATCAGCAATAGGCCTTAAGGACTAGATCATGAATACATATTAATTTGAAATAAATAAAAACCAATTTAAATGAGCACAAGAAAATATCTGACCTTTAACAACAGAAAGTTGCATCTGCCCCAAAGCTTCATGTGTAAAAGTTACCTCATTTGGACATCCCAACAGATGGATGCTTTTTCAAACTTGATCAACAAGGGTATTTTGTGTAGACCTGTCTGCAAGCTGTGAGTAGCCACATGGCTACTAATTCTAGATTCAGCTTCACCCTTTCATGTTGTTTCAGGTGTTTGAAAGGAGAGGCAAAAGTCTTTGCAATTGACATTTGAGGTGGCTTAGCTTTAGTTCAAGCAGACTTTTGCCTTTCTTTTACAAGAAATTCTCTATCATTTTATGTCCTTGCAAAAGTTTTCACAGTTTGAAGATGTCTCTGAAGAAAACAAGGTGAATTAAGAGATATCTCTAGTAGGCTGTACATTTAAAGCAATCCTTCTTTTACAGACCTCCAATATAATAGAGGGGTACTAGAGGAATAACACCTTACACTTGGGATCCTGAAAAAACAGAACAACCTTCCTAGCAATCAGATCAAAAGTTAAGAATAAACGTTGTAGAAATACTGACACTGAAAGTTGGTAAGAAAAACCTACAAAACCCAAACAAACAAACTCACCAAAAACTACCAAAAAAAGATAGGAAAAAAAAGTCCAGTTACACTGCCTAAATGCTTAAAACAACAGATATGAGAGAACAAGAAATAGGTGGGTGCATAAAGGAGGACACACTTTCTCTCTCCCACCCTCCTCTCCTGAGAAGGCAAGAAACCCTTGCCCAAGAGGGTTAACGTGAACCTCAGAAAAAAAACACCGTCTATGATTAGCAGGTTGCTGCTTATTTACAACACAGATCAAAATAACCAATAAACCTTGGAGGAGTACCTAGAATTTGTATCACCTGAAATTTCTCACATTGAGCTTTCCTGAAAAATAATTCCGATAGAAAGATTGCAAGAACTGTCTATGCAAATGAGTAATGTGAGGTGAAGACACAGTAAACCCAGGGCTGGTGTACTGAATGTACACAATGATATGCCTCAACTGCGAGAAATGAAGTGTCAGCACCTCTCCATGGGGATGAAGGACTAGTAGGTGTCAGAGAGTAATCTGAGAACTGGTGATTTGGAAAAGGAATTTACCTACCAGCTAAACAAAGGCCTCTAGCCAGGGGCTTAGCAGGAGCCACAGTACTGCAGTCCATTCAAATGACAAAAGAATGCTGGAGTCCTCTCTCTCTGGCTTGGCTTCCTCCTTTCCAGGGCAGGCAAACACCAAACCCCGCTCCTCCACCATGAGCAACAGTTCATCTGTCACACAGAATGCAACAGCATTTGAAGTCCTTTGAAGCCTAAGTAACCCTTCCTTGGTTACAAGTACCTATATGGTGAATACAGAAACAGGTAATTATAGGGTGAAGGGGTGAAGTCTGGACAAAAAAAAAAAAAAAAAAAAAAACAGAAGAGAAAATGAACTGTTAAAAATGGAGTGAGAAAAGATGGAAAGAATGATAAAATCAGAGCTGACCAGGTGACGAATAAGCACTTGAAAGTGCTCTTAAAAATTTGTTATTAAATGACTCATCCATTTCCAAATGCCAAAATGACTGTGTCCAGAAAGTAGTTCATTAAGTATCAGGTAAACACTGAGATCACTGAGCTTTTCTACTGTTCCCTTAGGAACAAACTGACCATAAATGTGCTCAATTCTTCTACCAGTGTTTAATTCAATATAGATGGATCCTACTGGAGAATGACAAAGTACTAGGATGCATCTCTGTGTGTGGATGTCCACAGCCCTGAGTTCACTCGCCTCTAATATTGATGAAATGGAATGAGATAAGTTGTGAACTGACTGAATAGGTGACATTCAGTGTCCTAAGGACAACATCCATTTAAGCTTCAAGTGGTAGGATAGTAAAACTTTTTAACGGGTTTTGTGACTTTAGAGGAATATAACTACACTCAATACATCAAAAACGAGTTTCACTTAACCAGTCCTCTGCCTTGCCTGTGAGTAAGCTATGGTTTGACATCTTGATGACAGGTAAAAAAGATAAGTTTTGAGGTAACTCCTGCAAAACACATTCTTCTATTATGCCCACAAAACAAGGCACAGTACCACTGGGAAGAACCCCTGGGCACAGCCGCCATTCTAACAAGAGGCTGCATCAACCAATGGCTTGTTGAAGCTGAGGAAGGCAAAAGATGAACTGGGTTAACCTAGCACACACAAAACTGGATGCAAAGGCCTGAACAGAGGAGATTTAGGACTAAAGTGCTTAGAATGATGGCAAAGTATCCCTTTGTGGAAGCAAGGACATGCCTCCCTTTAGAAACAGGAGATAACTGGATCAAATACAATCTTGAGCTCATAGATTAGCACCTTAAGTGGTATCAAGGGAAATTAGTGAGGCACTAAACGTACCTTTGATCTCTCCACAGTCACACCAGTAGATGGGTAAATATACACAGAGCCAGCTCAGGGCTCCTTATTGTTTGCTCACTTGGTGGCAACCCAGATGTGCAGATTTGAGTTTTAGACAGTTTCATCTGGCAACTTTTCAAAGAATCTCTGTATTTTTTCATTAGTCTTTGCTATAGTCCGTGTTACAGAGGTTGTCTTGATCCTGAAAAAGAACGGTGTGAAACCCTCTCCCTCTTGAATGCTACACAGCACCTGCTGCACAATAGGGCACAGAGCACTTTACATCAATACATAAAGAAAAACTCATACCACAAGCAATAGGACAGATCTTTTAGTCACTTACAGCAGAACTGCAGACACAGTATCTTAGGGCAGAACCTGAAATCCACCAGTCTCTGGACATAAAAAGGATGCTCATTTGGTGATGCTTACAGCAAATGCTTCAGCAGAGCATCAGTCTCCATTGCATCCTGAACCAATCAGAGTACAGCATGGAAACTTCCAAATTAAAAGGTTATCTTGTTCTGCAAATAGGCTATCCTGTTCCGCATAAAAGGCCCCAATGTAGAAGATATGCAGTCAAAAGCAGTATTCCTAGTGCACTGCTCAGCTGAGGTAACTGGCAGTGATCCATGAGGCATGAACATTTTCAGCTCTTGGTGTTCAGATGTTCTGTATCCTGATGGTTATTAAGTTAATTTCAATTAAAAAAACCATCAGAGCAAAGGTAAGTTGAGACTAAGCCTTAAAACAGTACCTACATGAAAATTACGTATATGTGCACCTGGAGTAGCTTCATACTCTATGACACTATACATCAAAGGAGTCAAAGCCTAGCAATATCAGCCTGTCACAAATTTACTCTAGAAAATTAAGCTATTCAAACTTCTGAGTGTCACTCTTTGTTTCACTTAAAACAGCAAATATTTTCCATTTTTAATCTGGGAGTACATACATACCTCCTGGAATATGGGCAGAGGCTGCTCAGTAGTTTTCTCTGCTGCTATCAGATCCTTCGCAGCATATTCCATGAGAATATTTCAGTACAATTCTGCATGGTTTCAGTAATATAGAATTATTTGTATCATAAAACTGAAGATATTCTATGTTCTTATCATTTGTTGATAAGAAATACATCAGTATTGCAAGCTCAGCAGCTAATATTTATGTATATCTCAGTTTTTATCATGAACCATATCTTTTAGCAGGAAATTAAAATCTCTTGTGGAATAAGATCAAATCTATGCTTACAAAACACATTAGTGAAAAGCATTGCTGATGTCTCTTCAGGGGATTTAACTTGACCATGTCACATTAATCACCTCTGAAGTAAAGGAATGATTCATAATTGTTTTCCATTGCCTTGTGTTCACTTTTTCAGCATTGCAAAAATGCCTGGGATGGGATCATGGATCATATATTTCATCAGACTTGTAGACAAGTCTTTTAAGTGTTTTTTGCCAGACTATGTTACATTTTAGCCTTTATAAAAACCTGTTTCAAATACAAGTACTTCTGAAGCATTGTATGTTCAACCTTCTGTTCCTTTGAATACAATGCTCCTGTCAGTCCTAATAGATGGTAAAAATAGTCTGTAGGGCTGTTCCATATCATAGAACCCTTACGGTTAAAAAGACCTTTAAGATTATTGAGTCCAACCACTGACCTCACATTGCCAAGTCCATCACTAAACTAAACCACATCCCTCACTACTTCACTTATGCATCTTCTGAATACATTTAGGGGTGGTGACTCCAACACCTCCCTAGGCAGACTGTTAATAACTCTCTCAGTGAAAAAAAAATTCCTAATGTCTAACCTGAACCTCCTCTGGTGCAACTTGAGCCCATTTCCTCATGCTCTATCGTTCATTTCTGGAGAGATCAACCCCCATCTCACTACAAATCCCCTTCAGGTAGTTGTAGAGAGTGATCATGTCTCCTCTCAGTCTCATCTCTAGGTTAAACATTCCCAGCTCCCACAGACCCTCCTCATCAGACTTGTGCTCTAGAACTTTCACCAGCTTCACTGCTCATCCCTGGACATGCTCCAGCACCTCCGTGTCCTTCCAACAAAGGTAGATTAGATTGTGCTTTACGTCTCCAGAGATGGGAGGTTTGTGTTTGTGTTTTTTTCTTTTTCTCCTTTTTTTGAACAAGATTTTTTGTTATCTCATGTTTTCTTGATCTTCTCTGTTGTTTGGTGTACCAGTCACTGTAACAGATGTACTGAGCTTGGCTGTCACCATGATTAACAGTGCAATTTTACACTGGGTAATGCATTTGAGAGTGGTGTTTTACTGGCTTTAAGATCCATACTGAGTCCTTCAAACATGCACATCAATAGAAGACAGAAAAAGTCTCCTGATCCTTCTATTGAAAAGTGGCCAGGGTACATATGTTACAGGGAAAGAACAAATGTTAATTATACCTTAAGAGTGAAGGGCAAATTATGGGGGGGCAAAAAAAAAAAGTTAGCTAAAGATGCAGAGTGAGCCAAGGTAAAAACAGTAAAAGACAGAATCTGTCAGCAAAGAGGTCGAAGAATAAACTAGCAAGTTTGGAGGAAGGTTTTAATGAAATCCAAGGGATAACTAGAACTTCAGTTCATGGTTTATTGGTATGCATCACTCTTACTGGGGCTTTAGAACTGTCCTCAGAGATTATGTTCATAAAATCTGATGTCTTAAAGACTAGAGACTATGGAAAGGTATCTGCACTTTCTGGATTATATGATGTTAGCAAGATACACAACAGCAAGATTTCAGCCAGCTTGCACCTGGGGAGAGGCATGGACAGCCATTTCATTTCAAATCATTAATCTAAATATTTGGAAATCAATTTCTAATTGTTTTGTCTCCAAGCAGACTCTTCCTTGCAGACAAAGTGTTGTTACAGGTCGGTGCAGTTGAGTAGTTTTCCTATTCTTCCTCATGCTCATGCCTATTGAGCCAGTGGATTATCACAGCACCTTGTTCCCAGACTGAAAATGGGATCAGCTTTCAAATATGGGAGATATATAAGCAGAACAGGGAGAAATATAAGGAAAAAAGGGAGCAATAAGGATAAAAGATTATGCAAAGTAATCTATAGTATCTTTGCCTAGCCACCAAGTCATCAGAAAGCTTCTGTCAAACCAAAGAAAATCATCAAATGCTTTTAACCAAAGGCAGCATCAAGAATTTGTTGAACAGACATATTGACAGTCAAGGGGTAGAACAGATCTTCATATTAGTAGTATGAAGATCTCTTGTGTCTCTTTATACAAGAGATATGGCTGCGTTATCTGGAGGCTGACAGAGCTCTCAAGGGCTGGATTTTCAAGGGAAGAACTATTACTTTTGATGCAGAAATGGGCTAACACAGCAGATGAAGGCACTATCTGATACTACTGAAATCACTTGACTGAAGATAGTTATGACAAAGGGACCACTCCAGCAAATCAAAAAGTATAGTAATGTCTGCAGCTTGCGTTTGATTTAGGTAGACCTATAAAATGCAGAATAAGGTTCATGCTTTGTGACCTTCCATGCTGCAATAAGGCTGATTAATAGGAAATTTCCTTTCTTCCAACATGCTGAAACTATTATACCACAGGGGTATGACCTTTTGCTCAGATACTCTTACACATTCATATCCAGGCCCTCCTGGAAGGAACTCAAGGGTAGATTTTATTCATCTAACATAGCAGTTTAACCATGAACTTTGCTCCAAGTACCACACTAAGTTCCACATTTGGCTTCTCTTTCATATTACCATTTCAAATAAATATTCATTTAAAACCTCTCTCTTCCTGGAGAGAAGACTGATCTCAAAACTTACCGACTTTAATACTTCATCAATCCAAAGCTTGGTCTATCAACTAACAAATATAGCCTATTCAGTCAGAAAGACATTACAGTTACCCAAGGTGCTTTGCCTTCTCAGTTGGGTGCTGTTTGCAGGGCAGGTAAGAGCAGCACTGCCCAGTTATGCATGAAGTTATTCAAGGTCTTGTATCCTCTGTCCTTACGTACAGAAGGGCTTCAGGGCACTTCTTCCACGGACTGCAGATACAAGAGAATCAGTGGGCTACCAAACACACTTTTGACAGACAGCTGCAGGGTTAACATCTGACAGGGTATGAGAAGCTGAAACTCGGTTGTAGAAAGACGTTAAAAGGACTTCAAATCACTTCTTGTGATAGTGAGTGCACACAGTCCACATTGACCAAATAAGAACTGAAAAAACTCTGTTTCACTGCAAGTGTCCTCAGTGATATACTGTGCTCTCTTCCTTAAAGGAGGCTCTGCTCTAATTATTTTTTCCTCTTTGGCTCTCCATAACATTTTTTTCTGTAAGATTATATTTTAGTATCAAATTTTCTAAGAAATTGGGATGATTGCCATTCATCCCAGGAGACAGTGAGTGAAGGCATCAGCTGATGTTTATGGGATTGTTTTTTCTGCATTTATGTGATGTACTTCACTTCTGTTGCCCTAAATCAGATTCTAAGGACAATATAGCTTGCTAGAGTCTATAGGGATGATGTGGAGAAATAGGGATGATTTGTTAATAAAGGGAGTTTGGCTGCAAAGGAGCATTCATTGAGCTAACAGTTTGCTCCAGAAATGGCCAAATAGTTTGTAACTCTTGTCCTCAAAGGCTGGTCTTGTTTAACCTTCCTTCTCACATACAGCTTTTCCGTCTCTCTCCCTCAAAGTAAGTTTCAAACTTCAGGGTAGGACAAACTCCACAAAAGCTTTACCCTACCTGGAGCTGTGCTGAATGTTGGCCTGAGATAGAAGAAGGGGTCCCCTTGGGAGCAGAAAGGAAGGTGGGTTTTTTTTTGTTCTCAAGGTCTATGATGCCTGTCTCTAGGCTAAGTTTGAGCTGGAAGCAGCAGGAGTGTGTTAGGAATTAGAAGAGAAGATGGCAAAGACTCATCATCAAAAGGCATAGGTTCTGACTGGAGACACCAGGGATTCATCTGGGATGTAAAGTGCTACTCCTCTGACCTCATGTCTCACATTGAGGAGATCTGGGCAAAAGTGCTGTTTGTCATGAAGAAAATATTGTCATCTCTTCCAGAGTGAAGATTTTCAGTCTGGGCTATGTTTTGCCCAATGCAGTCAGCACCTGTTGCCTAGGTATTGCCTGTATCTTGGCTATGGCAAACACTTCAAAAGTAGAAAGAGATGCAAGAAACCAAACTTTCTTCAAACAATTACTATACACATTAATTGCAAAATTTCTTAAGTTGACTTTTTTTTTGTAAACAAAGATGTGTTTCTTAACACTGGAAACAGAAAAACAAGAAAGCAGATGATGGGAAAAGCAAAGCATTCTCATGCTGCCCATGAAATGCCATTTAAGTAAGTTGCCCTACTATTGAACCTGTGGATTGGAATGAGAAGAAACAGTCAGCTCATCTGTATACAGAGCAACTGAATGACTTCTTTGCCTCAGGCTTTACTCCTAAGGCCAGCCCTCAGCAAGCCCAGTCCTTGGAGGGTAGAGAGAAAATCTGGAGGAAAAAGGACCTTCTCTTGGTTGAGGATGATTGGGCTAGTGAACTACCAGTTATACTCACAAATCTGAGTCCTGGTCAGATGCACCCATGAGTGCTGAAGAAGCTGCGTGATCTTACTGCTAAACCACTCTCCATCATTTTTCAACAATCATGGAGCATAGATGAGGTGCCTAAGGATTGCAGGAAGGCCCATGTCGCTCTGAATAGGAGCTCTTTAAATAGGGAAAGAAAGAGGACCTGGGAAACTACAGGCCAGTCCACCTCGCCTCCATCCCTGGAAAGGTGATGGAACATTTCATCCTGGATGTCATCTCTAAACACATAAAGGAAAAGGATTCAACATGGATTCAAAAAGGGGAAATGCTGATTGAACAACCTGATAGCCTTCTGTGACGGCATGACTGGCTGCCTAGATGAGGGGAGAGACACTGTCTCCTAAAGCATTCTCATCAGAAACCTCAGACAGTGTTGATTGGATGACTGACAGTGAGCTGGCTGAATGACAGAACCCAGAGGGTGGTGATCAATTGCACAGAATTGAGTTGGAGGCCTGTGGCCAGTGGAGTTCCACAGGGATGGGTTCTGGGGCCAGTCTTGTTCAATGTCTTCATCAACGACCTGGATGAAGAGACAGAGTGTACTCTCAGCAAGTTCCCTGATGACACCAGACTGGGAGGACTGGCTGATTCCCCAGAAGGCTGTGCTGCCATTCAGTGGGATCTTGACTGGCTTGAGAGTTGGGCAGAGAGGAACCTCATGAGATTCAACAATGGCAGGTGCAGAGACCTGCACCTAGGAAGGAACAACCCCAACCAGTACAGGCTGAGGATTAACCTGCTGCAGAGCAGCTCTGCAGAGAGAGACCTGGGAGTCCTGATTGATAATAAATTAACCATGAGCCAGCAATGTGCCCTTGTGGCCAACAAGGCCAATGGCATCCTGGGATGCATCAAGAAGAGTGTGGCCAGCAGGTTGATGGAGTTCCTTATCTCTCTCTCTCTGCTCTGGTGAGGCCATATCTGGAGTCCTATGTCCAGTTCTGGGCTCCCCAGAACTGATAGAGAACTAGAAAGAGTCTAGCACAGGGTCACCAAGATGATCAGTGGACTAGTAATGGGGGAAGGGGCTGTAAAGATGACTCCTGTAAGAAGTTGCCCAAAACTCTCCCCAGCTCTGAGCCAGATCCACTTCTGG
>WBNH01011854.1:151634-225145 GCA_013401255.1 Urocolius indicus
TATTGGCAGAAGCTGCAGCTGCTGGGAACAACCCACACCAGGACCGTTTCCCAGGGGAGGAACCCCGTGTTGGAGCAGGGGAAGAATGTGACGAGTCATCCTCATCTGAGAAGAGAGAAGCTGCAGAGCCCATCTGTGAGAGACTGACCACATCTCCCATCCCCTGCCCCCCTGAGCCATTAAGGGGGAAGGAGGCAGAGGTATCAGGAGCAGTGAGCTGGGCCTGAGAAGAAAGGAGGGATGGGGGAGGCAGATCTTAAATGGCTGGTTGTAATTTTCTCATCATCGTATTACTCCCTTTTTGCTTTTATTCCGTTCTATTTTCTTGTAGGTAGTAGAATAGACTTTCCTATGTTCCTCTCCAATTCAAGCACTGGAGTCCATTTTGCCCAGAACCGTAATTGGCAGTGAGCCCTCCCTGCCCTTGTCTCAATCCACAACATCCTTGGTTATCTTTTCCCTCCCATTTCACTGGGGCCTCTGCCATCCTAACGAGGGTGGGGGTGAATGGGGGCACTGAGCAAGAGACTGTCATGGTGCTTCTGTGCTAGCTGGGCCAAACCACAACCTGAACATCTTTCTTATGAGGAAAGACTATGTATTGGGGCTGTTTAGCTTGAAGAAGACTAAAGAGGGAATCTTATCAATACTTATAGATACCTAAATAATGCAAGTGTTGAGAGGATGGAATCAGTCTTTTTTTTTTGCAGTGTCCAGTGACAGGACTAGGGGCAACAGGCACAAGCTGGAACACAGGAAGTTCCACTGGAACATGAGGAGAAACTTCTTTGCTGAGAGGGTGATGGAGCCGTAGCACAGGCTGCCCAGGGGAGTTGTGAAGTCTCCTTCTCTGGAGGTTTTCATGACCTGCCTGGATGCGATCCTGTGTGACCTGATCTAGGCAGACCCGCTTTACCAGGAAGTTGGACTAGATGATATCTGGAGGTCTCTTCCAACCTTTACCATTCATTCAGATTTCCTTGAATGTATGGTCTGTATTACCACAGAAGAACAGTTAAGATAACAGGAATGACAAGAGGTTAGAAGTGTTCCACTACAAGAGGAATATAACAAGGCGATCAACTTATTCGAACGTCTTGTCAACACAGTTATGCTTCCAATATGTGCACTGATCTTCCTATGAATCCAGTATATACATAACACCTTGGAAAAGCATGATATTTTGGCCACAGCAGAGAAGGAATTAATCTTGTCAGTAGGAGAGACAAGTGCTTCCTGGATACATAGCTCAACACAGCTGGACAGCATCTGATTTATAACAGGCCAATACTTTCTCCTGTCTCAGGAGAAACAAAATAATGAAGTAAGGAAGGGATCATCTCAACATTTTATTTCAGTTAAAATTACAGTGTAGAATTTGGTCTGATCAACACAATTACATAGGTCAAGGGAAAATCCACTAAAATTGATTAATTACCATAGATGTTAGAGCTCACTCCATGCAGACACCGCAGATAAGATCATCTTATTAGTTTATCCTTATGAGACACCATCGACAGTGCATCAGGCAGTGGCACCATTAGTTCACCCACTTAGGTGAAATCACTACTATTCAGAAGCCCAGCTTGTCTGATGCATAGAAAGGGAACTTTCCCACACTGGCTCAAAATGTGGTTCATTTTCATTGGTCAAATAAGCCATAAATGAGTCATAAAATGATATAATACTTATTCAATGACCAATAGATATTACTAAGCTCTGTCATTTCTTTACCGTAATGTGAGTGAATTCACAATCTTTGAAGATATGATAAGTCAATACAAGACAAATAAGGAAATGTTACTGATGCTGCTGGAAATCAGAGAACAAGCGTGAGGGGGAGCTTACATCAGTGTATCACAGTGAAGATTTTTCTTCCTCTGACCAATGTAAAACTTAGCATTTCAGTAAATTCTTTACCCTTTGAAAGAAAAAGACTTCAGAGCCTTTAAAAATCAGACTTTAGGAAGTGAACCTTCAAATCATAACTCCAAATTGATGTGTCAATAAACACAGGAACTAAAGGGGGATTTGCAAGCCTCCTCTGGAGATCCGGCAGGTTTGCCAATTTTTCAAAATTTTAGATAGTAAAGTTACATTTGTCTATCTACGTATCTAGTTTATTTCAACAAAAATAGAATGCAGAAACTTACAGATTTACATTTGTTTTATTGGAAGAAAAGAAGTATATGCCTCAGGCTGAACTTGTCAAAGAATATAAGGCATTTGTACTCAACAAGCATTAATGTACTATTAGTGTTGGTTTTGCTAAGTGATGTACAAACGGTTGATCTTTACCAGTAAGTTGGTATTTTCAAGGCAATTCTGATACCGGTTTTCATTTTAGGCCTTCATGTAAAAACAACACTGATGCTTGTTTACACCAAAACAGAAAGATCTCCTTTTGCAGTAGCCCATTTGAGACAGATTTGATATTATAGCTTTGAGATAAATACGGTCACAGAAAATAATGTCTTTAATGCCTGAGCAAAGATGAATCAAATGTTTTTAAGATGCACTGGAAGATTTGAAAATAGATTTATTAATTATTAGTCATTCAAATTTCCTATTTTAGAGCTCAATAAATCTCTGTAAATACTTTCCTTCAACACTATCAGAAGCCTTGGTAATTTCAGTTCTGGATCATGCCCAAGAGACACTACAGACCAATGCTTTGCTAGGACCGTAAACTGAAGTCAGCCTGGGACATATCCCTTTCTTTTCCTGCAGTAAACAGTCACAAGACTCACTCTTTAAAACTGTTTTACCAGAATGCAAAACAAAAGCTTTAAGACTCTCAGTACATATATTCCTGCTTATGCTCCCATACCAACCTGAGAGGTGTTTCTCTTTCCACCACCTCTGGGTCCAGCCTCTGCTGTACGCACATCTCCCCTTGTCCCTAGGCATTCCCCAGTCAGCGCTGGTGCTTGCTTGTCTCTCATTCCCCAACACTGCTGGGACACCAGGACCTTTATTCAAACTAAGCAGCTGCAGCTGTTCACAAAGGAAGACTAATCTTCCACTCCCCAGGTCCACTCAGCACCAGAGAGTATCAAGTAAAAGAAAAGTCTTCTTTTCTGCAATACCTAACACAAAAAAAACCATAAATAGTTTTGCTCTTTCACTGTTAGTTATTCAGGAGCACTTAAGTGACAATGTCTTCTCAAATGGTACTGGTTACCTATCCCTACCTAATGATGTAAAACCCCAAAGCTTCCCGTTACACACAGAAAAGTCTTTCTAAATCATGTGTTTATTTCTTGACAAAAGATAGTAACTGTACTTCTTACCATGAGGTATGCTATGGCTTTTATTATGGCATCTGACAGTAAGACATTTAGTAGATTTAGTAAAAAAGAAAAGGCAACTACTGCTAAAGAAATCATAAATTTCTTGATTTCTTGAACACTAATCACTTTTTGCAGAATCCTTGCCCTCGTCAGCTTTACTTTTTTTTTTTAATTTTTCCTTTTAGTACTATTTTATCATCTTTAAAATATTTCCTATTTAAGCTTATTTTCCTATTTAAGCTAGATTTAAAATGCTCTCTTTGGTTATCCCATACTTACCTTTGATTTTGGCCAAATTTGCACCAAGGCTGACACTCACAGGGTTTGTTCAAAATATCAGAGAGTTACACAGCTGGCTATGGTTTCAATAGCTAACTCTGGTTTATTTTATTTCCCAGTTTTCCTCTCATTCCCCCACTACATAAAGTTTTTCTCCCACTTTGCCTAATATCTCTTCATTTATAAACTTTTGACATTTTCTGCAGTGTACCCCCTCTCTTTCAACTCACAGATTCCACCCTTGGAAATATCCACTACTTCATCCTCTTCCCTTCTTCTCACATCTAGTTTCTTTCTACTCTGATTTCTTGTCTTTTTTTTTTTTTTTTCAGATGTGCCTGCTAATTTGACCAATGTTTCCTGCACTCCAAACTGGTCCTGCCTTCACACTCTCCTCCAGGATTCATCCATCGCTACCTATATATGCAAAGACAACTGCAGTGGATTTGTGTAGCCATGTCATGGTAGTGGAGGGCTACAGGAGTGGCTTCTGTGAGAAGCTGCCAGCAGCTTCCCCTGTATATCAGAGGGCATATGCCAGCTGGCTCTAAGATGGACCCACTGCTGGCCAAGGCCAAACCAATTAGTGATGGAGGTTAAACACCTCTATGATTAATGTATTTGAGAAGGGGAAAAGTTACTGAACAGGTGCTAAAATGGCAGTGGAAGAAGGGAGTGAAAATGTGAGAGCAGTAAATCTGCAGACACAGGTCAGTGAAGGAGCAGTAGGAGACACTCCAGGCCCAGAGCTGATATTGCACTGCAGCACATGGTGCAGCCCATGGAGGCCACAGGGGAGCAGAGACCCACCTGCAGCCTGTGGAGGACTCCACTCTGGAGTGAGTGGATGCCCAAAGGAGGCTGTGACCCTATGGGAAGCCCGTGCTGCAGCAAGTTTCTGGTAGGACCTGAGAATCTGTGGAGAGAAAAGCACATACCAGACCAGGTTTGCTGGCAGGACTTGTGACCCCATGGGGGATTCACACTGGAGCAGTCTCTTTCTGGAGGACTGTTTCCTCCATGGATGAGACTCACATTGGAGCAGCTTATGAATAACTGCAGCCCATGGGAAGGACCAACGATGGAGATGTTCATGGAGGAATCTCCCAAGGGACGGATCCCACACTGTAGCAGCGANAAGCTGAGTATGTTTTCCCTGTGATAATAACTGCAGCGTGATCTCCTTGTCCTTTTCTTGACTTACAAGCTTTTAGTTGTATTTTCACTCCCCTATCCTGCTGAGGAGGGAAAGAGCTTTGATGGGCACCTGGCAACCAGCCAGGGTTAAATTATCACAATAACTTAACCCCTTTCTCACACTCAGACCACTCTCTTGTATGTCCTGTGTCCTTCAACTCGATTTAGAACAGACTTCCAGAACTTGAGATCTGAAAACTTGGGGAAAACACTCAAGAACAGTGTCCCAGCACTTGACAAACTATCCCATGGGACCAGCAGAGAAGCCAGGAGCTAAGTGTCAATAAGACTTAAATACAAAGCACTGCTAATGCTGGCAGGCAGAGGAAACAGTGGGTCTGTGGTCTACAGCAGACCCACATCAACCTATACAGACAGCCCGAGATGAGCGAGCCACAAGCTGTTGCTGTACAGCCACACTGAAGACGTGATGTCTGTAGGTGGAAGTGTACATCCCCAGAAGATAAGGCACATTTTCCAGTGGCTTGAGATAAGACATGATTTTGGCAGCCAGCCTCACAAGGTGTAGAGGGTACAATTCTGCCACACAGCAGTGACTCGTTTCTTCTTTCCAACAGGGTAACAGTGTTACCTTACCAGAGTGGTACAATATCATCTGGCATTTCAGTGAAGAGCTATGATAAATATATTTTTTTCACTTCAGTGCCCTTTACTCACACATAGCCTGTTAATGACTTTATCTTCTGAATCTATTATCTCACAGATCAGACAACTGGTGCAAACCTTTTCAGTATTCTAGAAGTGATAGCACAATCCCTAACAAAGCAACACAAAAAGCCCCAAACAACCTTCCAAAAGCAAAAAACCCAAGAAATCTGGCACAAGAGGACCTAGACACAAGCTATTCAAAACATACTTTTTGGCTATATTTTTATCTACTCTCATGAGCAAATAAACCTCAGAAGGAAACCTGCTGACCAAGTATTAACCATCCCTATTTTAGGATGGTTAAGGATCATTTAGGAAAGAAAAAAAAAGCCTTGCTAAGAGAATCCTTTAAGGAAGACGAAAGACAAGCTAATTCCAAAGATTTTTACTTCCTCTCTTATTAGCCCAGAGTAGAGAGAGCTGTACACTGTGGCCCTTAACAAGGTGCACCTAGGAAGTTGCCTCTCCATAAATGGCAACAAAGAAGAACTATGACTACTACCTTCTCATATTGCTTGCGAATCTCCATTCATTCAGAACTAATGTGTGAAAACACGACTAACTTAGCCTTTAAGTTACTGTACTTTACTTCTTCATGTTTGTTGTAAAAATGTTGGGGTACATTAGGAAAGATCAACAAATATCTTTCAGATGTCTGACTGTCAGACTATTTCAGTGTTCTCTGCTACACACTCTGAGATTTATCTTCTTGGTTATACACCAAATTGCTTAGATTCATTGGTATGCATGCAGTGCTAAGAAGCCATATTTATTCTCATTGCCAAATGTGAACACTGAAATCAGTGTCATTGTTATTATTTTGAAGGGAAAAATAAATAAATAAAAAAAGAACAAAGATAATGAGGTGAAAATAGCCCAAATGAAACCAATTCATTTTTAAATTCTGAATTTATTTTGACAATTTTGCATTAAGAATTTTCAATCAAGTAAATAATAACTCAAAAGGAGAGAGATTTTATCTTCTGATAACATCTATATTTTACTATTTTGATATTCCTTCTATGCTCAAAAAAAAAAAAAATTTATTCCTGCTCCCTCACTAGTATGCAAATTCCTACCAGAATCAAGTAGCACACATAAAAGGACAAGAGGAAAAAAATCCTGAAGCAGAGTAGCATTCTTTGTTTTTTCCCTTTTTTTTCTGCAGGTAAAGACTTTCTTCACAATTGCTCAGAAAACAAGAGAAAGTCCATCAGAATCTTCAGTCTCTTAACAAAGACTCTTGGCTAACGTTACTGGTCTAAAAAGGAGATAAGCCATATAATTTTACAGGAAGCAACCCACTGAATCCTTTAGCAAACACAGCTTGGCAATCTATCTTCAGTTCAAAATAATGAGGTGGCAGGAGTGTGATGGAGAAATAAGTCTTCAAAAACATCACATAAGGGAATCCAGCTGTGCTTGTATAGTTTCCAGCTATTTAAAGGAACAAAAAAAAAAAGAGAGAAAAAACTCTACTCATAAAAAATGTTGTTTAGAAACATGCAAACAGAAAAAAACCCCTCACATTCCAATATCTTCAACTATGCATATTAAATCTATTCACACAGCAGTAAAAAAACCCTATACTCATGAATATTTGTTTTTACATGAAGCTATTAGAATTCATTGCTGCAGCTTAAATATTCAAAAAAGAAATAGTTGTCTAAATACTGCCTTTTTACATGCACAGATGTTTTGTTGTGAATTTCCAATGCATAATAACAGGAAGAAAAGTTCATTTTGCTGGATTACTAGCCTGGCATTTCAAGTGAAGACTTAACACAAAGATGTTCTTTCCACAGAGGTCTTCATTGTTAATCATCAGTTACTCCTCTCAATCTGTCAGGTAGGCTTACAATGACCCAAGCCCTGACTATTCCAAATACGAATAAACAGATTCTTCTTTAAAATGATTCATGTGATCAAACAAATCCAACAGTCTTAATTAAAGTTGGATCGATTTTCCTTACACTTTCATTAGATTTAATTCATACAGGCAACACTCCCTGCTGAGTAGCATAAGGTGTTTACAAAGAAACTATAGTATTGTAAAATCTACAGACCTTGTTATAGAACTCAAACAGCTCCTGATGGCTTAATTCTACAAACACTTTCTTCAGGTTCTGTGAATGAAAAAGAAAAAAAAAAAAAGAAAGAATAAGCATACATTTTTATTTTCTTTTTGATATTAATTTCAGTATTTCAGAACATGAGATTAAGCTCAGTAAAACAGAATGGTTGCATCTGTTAGTTTTCCTTCCACTCACTATAACGTCCCTCATATAACTATATTCCCTTTCAGTGAAGAACTCAAGTCTACAGGTACATCTATTCTCCTGCTGCAAAGAATAATAAAATATTCTATAAAAATTATTTTGTCACATTAGTTTTTAGTCAGATAATAATGAAATATCAAGTTTACCTCCCTCAGAAGTCCATCTAACATCTGGTGAATACCATCACACAATGGTACAGTCAGTGGTGTATTTCATTTAACTTGCACAGCTATTAATGTACTGCACTGGCACAGAGCTAATACCTCCATACATTAGTCTAACAGTTATGATCTTAGCATGCTGAAACTGCTACAGGCATCTATGCACAGATTCAGCCTAAGTTAACAATCAATACGACAGCTTCAAAGTAGTGCTTAAACACTAAAAAAGCAAAATAACACAACTGATGGAAACTACTGTGGATAAAACAGATGGTGGTAATAATCCTCTGTACTGATGTTTGTGGAGAGAGAGGTGAAACTAAAAATTTCTGTCTTAACTCACTAGCAAAAACCAGGTAGTTTAATGCCTGCTACTTTCAAAGACAGTGCAGATCTATCTATACTATTTCCAGCCTTATTCCTTCTACTTTGTTTTGTCACTTTAGTTCTTTCAGAATAAATCCCTGTTACTGCACATTCTCTTTGTTGCTGCTAGACTGTCCAAGGCTTGGCATTCCTGAGGACAACAGCTGCATTTCCATAAACACTAACAAGGCTCTTTGAAAACTGACTTTGTGGAGACCTCTACTCGTAAAATATTATCAGCTAAAAGAATGTACGCACACTAATTTTGTTTAACTGCTACCAGTCTTCCACGTACCAATGTACCATTAAGTCAGTTGAAAAATGGTTATTTATCAAGTCAGCTTAAATGAGCAAGGATACTTTTGCATACAGACAAGGCTGCAGGCCAGATTCCATGTACTCTCATACTGATGCCAGTCTCGATTTAAGTCAGACAACACTGCTGAATTTGGCGCATCAAATGCACAAGAGCAGCAGAAGCCCTGGGAACTCAGGATAGGTACTGCTTGGTGTCTGCTCCTCAAAAGAAGCTGTGAGATACAGGAAAGGAATAAAATAACTGGGGCCAGCCTGTCTGGTGCAATTCCTCCTCCCCTGTTCTGCAGAAAGAAGGATCCTTTCCAACAATTTCAAGAAGGCTACAAAAGCCTAAAAAAAGGACCAGTGATTTGCATGAAAGACCAATCTTCCCTCTCTGGGAAGGAACAATGCAATTCTGGGAATTGTACAGTGAATACAAAATAAAACTACCAGGACAGCAGTTCTCTTTGCCATGACTCCAGCTGATCCCCCTCCAAAGAGTATAATGCCATGACAGGGAAGTAAAAGCAGTTTTAAAGGATTTCTAACAGCTAAGAAACAAAGAGAAAGCAAACAAGTGGTTTCTTCAGAAAAGAAAGAATGCAGAGGAAAGAAGAAAAATACATTAATAGCAAATGGATCTACCATTTCAGTCTCGATGTTTGCTTGGCATTTGATGCTCCAGAAGAATTTTGGCGTTTGAATGGAAGGAAGCAAAGCTGAAAACAGGAGATTCAGAATAAAAGACAGCTAACGTATATCTTAAAAGTTTATCAGTCATAATGAACAGTCAAGGTCATCTTGAGTACAGTTTCTGGCAGAAGAGTCTCATGGATTTTGATACGACAGTTTTGCAATGCCTCCAGAAAGCAGAAGCAGGGCTATAACACTTCTAAGCACCAGATCTCATTTCTTTGAGCTCTATGTCTCTCTCATTCAAGCTGGGCATTTTGTGGTATTACTTCAGATCATCAAGCAAGATAACTTCTCACACACACATACAAAAAAGAAACTGAAAAGTTTGTTTTAAATCTTTTCCTCTAACTACATTAATTACTTTAAGTTTTAGGGTACACAATGAAAAATATGTGGTCCTTTTAATACAGGCTCCTTTTATTAAAAAAAAATCATTATGGCTTATGTTCAAGCTGAGATGTGTCTTCCCATTATTATTTAATAATCACAGTCTGACAACTAAGACAAAATTTATGTCGCATTGTGGCAGGCAAACGTCTGTGGAGATCTAAAAGAAAGCATGCCATGCCAGGCCATGTTTCTGATCTGGGGATGGGGGTGGGAGTGTCAATGTGAGAGAGGATACAACAATCTTGTATGAAATATGTTGTTTATTTGCACTTAATCCTCTACTAAAACAGAGTTGGTTCTGTACATCTGGTACATCTACTACATCAACTCAGCAGAAAGCAGCATCATAAAAAAAACCATGAGGAAGTGTGGCACCAGTTAAAAAATGTTATTCTTACAGTAGTAAATTTCTCACTAGTCTGAGTGCCTTGAGGAAGGTGCCAAACAATCATTGCCATGCAGTCAGGAGTTCCCATATAGACCATGAAAACCATCATATCATAACTAGGTCCGTACAGGAAAAAGTTAAATCTGAGCAGGCTGATGACCCCTCATTTTAAACTGAAATATCCATTGTTCACTTACTTGCTTTGTTCTGTGGGAACACAAACAAACCTGATTAGAATGATGTGTCACAGGACTAGGTTACCATCCAGTTCTTTAATTACTCTGTAAAATAGTATTACAAATGACTGCAGAGATAGAATATTCCTAAAGCCCCCACAGTGGGCATATTCCTAATTTACTTTATGGAATTTTCCTCAGATAAGTACACTAAATTACCAACTGCATTAATTTTTCAACCATAACTAAAACACAAGATAAAAAAAAAATCACTTGCAGCTTACTGACTTAATTAAATGTCACTGTGTGCAGACAGAGTCTCGGCTTATTTACAAAAAGTACAGCTAAGCTGCCTGCTTTTATCTGCACATACAGGTTTTCAGATGCTGTCTGACCTAGTATGTGTTTCACCAAAGGTAAATAAGAACACAGCAATTTGCTGGATGTCTAACTTCTTTCTTCCTTCTATCAACTATGTAATTATCTTTTTCTCTTTCCTGATAAATTTCCTCCCATTCCTCACTTTCACTCTATTCTTTTCCTCATTTCTGGTAACTCATTTTCTTTCTGCTGTTATTACATTAATATGAAAGAAGACTAAACAGAGCAACCAGAGAACTAAACTGAATTTATTCCCATTGTGACATTCAGTCACTGTAATACTTTTTCTAATTACATCCCAAACTTGGTCACTGTCACATTAAAGTCCTAGTTCCTACTGCAGAGTTTTAGCCTTGAGTGCAAAAGCTTAACAGGGTCACAGAAACACGGATTAAGGTGTTAGAAAGGCAAAGAAATCTAGAATGCCAAATGTTTATTCTTAGGACATCTTTAGGACACAGAGACAAGCTTTTTGTCTGATTCAATATCCATGAAGAGTGGCAAGGATAGCACTGGAGTCATATATTCAATAAGCATCCCTGAAGAGGTGATGTGCAGCACTTTAAGCTAAAGTAAGCTGATGCTAAGTTCAAGGTGCTCATATGCTGTTAAACATGACAGAGCATTGTATTTACTACTGGAAAAGTCTATGTGTGTATGTGTGAACTGTGGATGTTGCTCAAGAAAAATATGTACCCATGCTGAATCCTTTGCAAGGAATCTGTAATACGTTTTCCAAAACATTTTGGTTAACATATTTGGCCACATAGCACTATTGAATGTATTTTTTAAGTGTTAAATTTTAGTGACATTTTGCTCTTAGAGATCTAGATGGAATCTGATTTCATTTTACCACTTCTCTCACCCCAGAGTTGTATCAGTTTACAATTTACAGTCTCCTGAGAACTGTGAAATTCTAATAAGTTTAACGTATTAGGGTTGTTTTCTCCCCTTAACTATCTTCTCATTTATTATCTGGTATCATTTAAAAAAAAAAAAAAAAAAAAGTAACATCTGCACCAGACTCTCAAATAGCTGTTCAAAGCGAAATTTTCTTTGAGGGTTAGGGGCAGGGGGGAAGCGCGGAGGTAAGGGAAAGGAAATTGAAGATTAAAACTTGCAGCTTCCAGCTAACATTAATATGTTGGCTATCCTATCCAAAAGAGCCACTCTGAATGTATGGGTAATTCTACAAAATAGCCACGAGCATTTAATATAGGCTTAGGTTACAACTGACAGCAAACAATTAGGCAAACTTTCAGCTGAACGTGGTCATCAGCATAAAATCATGAAGATTCAGCTACACAACATGTAGTGTCCATTTCCCATTGCTCGGCTAATTATTTTAAATAAGAATACCTTCTTGCTGCAAAATGTTTCTGTGGAAACCATGCCAAAAATGCCTCCTTCAAATACTTTGGAAAGCAGAGGCAACTTCTTGGTTATAATCAAAGGATTTGATTTTGGTTTTAATCCAGTTCTCTAGATACTTCTAATTGTCTTGCTGAAAAAGGCTTTATTACTAATGAGAGAGGTATTCCACACATTTCATTCCCCCACTCCATGCTTAAGCAAAGAGCAAGGCACTAGGAGTTATAAATAGAAGGCAAACTTCTGGTTTTAAAGCTAAATTGAATATGAAAAATTACATGGCTGTAATAGTTCTCAACTGCAAAGCTGTAATTACTTTTACAACATTGAAAAATAAATGCCAAGTATTCTGAAGCAAACAGATGGAAGGACAGGCTGGTTTGTATATCAAAATGTCTACTGTTAACGATAATGTTCTATGACTGAGCACACGTAAAAAATTACAGTATATTCAGCAAAGTTTGTTAATAGTAACTGGCTGAAGCAACACATTTCCCTGTCTCCATATTATAAGATAATACCACATCTCATTTAGGTTTAACGAAAGAATATTTCACATTTGCTATCCATTCTCCATCTTATTCCTATTAGACAACCTTAAAATCTCAGATATAATGGAAGGTTATGGATAATTATACTAATTAGTTTATGACCAAATTCAGATGCATTCCTAAACAGACCCCAGTTGATTCTTAGTAGCCTATGTTTCCCTCTGGACCTATCAGTTTCTCTGCTGCATCAATTCAGACTTCCTTTAAATTTCCTTGGACTCTGGAGAACTATGCATTTGCTTTGGCATTTAAAAATGGGAACATGGTCGTAAGTTGTGTCTCACAGAACTATCAGCAAGTTTAAGCTGTTTGGTCAGAAAGATGAACTGTAGCGTGCTAAGGAAAGCAGATGCATTAAAACAGACCAGTATCATTTAAAAGCACACCTGTTCCTTAACTCTCTGAACATAAGAAACAGCAGTTAAGACTTCTGTATATTCTTACAGCAGTAGATAGATGCAATTCAACTCAGGGATGCAGCAGAACACAGGGAGTTAAATACTGACATATATTCCTAATTACACTTCTTTCACATCATCAGAAAATGTGACCTTCAAACTTCATTTTTCTTCCAAGGTTATTTCCATTTGCAATAATTATTTTTGCAGAGAAAAAAAAGTGCCTTTAGACTGAATTACATGCATTTTCAAGTCTCGATACGCAGCTGTTATAAAACACAACATCTTTCTTACTAACCTCCTTCTTTTTCTGATCAATACGTTAACATTTAGTTTGTACATACACTGCATTCTGCCTTTCAAAGCTGCATTTCTTTTTTACATAATTCAAGAATTACAAATTCCCTGTGATATTTAGGAAGATCAAAACCAGCAGCATATTCAAGATATCTTTCCCTCCCTCTACAATGTATTCACATAAGCTCCCTACCCAAAGCACTGTGTTGATTCCCAAGATCTAACCAACACGCTACTGGGAATCAATGGTTTGGAGATACACACAGATAACTCTTATTTCAGAAGATATAGGACCACTTAATCATGTTTTCACAAAAACTACCTAGAATAAATGTATTACCTAGTCCAGTAGTGAGCCACACAGACTCTGCAAGTATTTGGAAGCCTGCAGAAGACCTGATTTACTTCCAGACAACAACGAGATCTGACAGTCATTCCCAACTCCTGTTCTTGTCACCCTCATGAAAGTATCCATTAGTAGTGGGATGAACTGGTGCAAAGCTACAGACAAGAAATGGGACTCAACTACTAAAAAGACCTCACAGGCTGGGGAGATCACAGGATCACAGAACACTGGAGGCAGGCAGGCCTCTTCCTTCATAGTAGGGGAGAAAAATGCTTTTTAAGCAGACAATTATCTGGAAACAAAGAACTACAGTTTTCACCTCAATACACCTCGTCAGAGTAAATATTACCTTGCTGAAGAAAAGGTAGATAGCAAAGCATTTTTCCTTCCAACAGCTGTATCCAGGCATAGGTTCCTTTGTCTTGGATATACTAAGAATTTATGTTTCTATAAATAGCATAATTGATTGTTGATTGTTCTTGGAATGGTACTTTCTTATAGAAAACTTCACAAAATCAGAAATTTGGAGTTGTAGGATTGTTAATTCCTTGCAAAGATGATGTTAAATACATAATTTTTATGTTTTCAAAAACATTACTGTGAACAAACATGGTTTTTGGGAAAATAAATGGTGAATGTGTGTCAGTGCATGCTCATCACGAGAAATATTTAGAAACAGGTCTTTTGTAATGATATCTACCTGTACATATGGAAAACAACTCATTGAAAATCTACTGAAAGGCTGACTTCCTTCTATGCCTGTTCTGTATTTTGTATATACTTTCACACGCTCTTTTTTGAGGACAGCTATACACAGTACAAGTTCATTATTGATTCCTCACTAGTCTCCACACAAGGTCAAGTCACTAACAGCAGAAAGTATCCATCCGCATAAATAGGTCATTGTAATTTCAGGATTCAATAGGAAAGCATATAATTCCCAAATACAGTATCAGGAGAAGATGTGTTTGAAAATTGCTAGTTTCATTCACTAACAGGCTGCCACATAACTACTAAGAATATCACTAATCTAAGAAACACAGGTCCTCATAACAATAACCTTCCTATTTCATCTTTCATCTAATTTTTCAAATTATACTGTATTCATACCATAGAAAAATCTCTCAAGAAGCAACCTTACTAAAAGTTTAAAACAAATACAATTTTCCTTCCTATTGAATTTTACTGTATCAAGTATTGGGAAAAAAAAGTCTCTGGGAAGGCACATACACTCTGAACTGTTGCACGCTGCTTACACAGTGTAGTCTGTAGCTACCAGAACACAACTTATTTCTTTAGTCAGAACTCTACAATGGCAACTAAATGATTTTACTCATCAGAAGAAATTAAATTCTTTGCTATTTCATTGTTTTGGTACAGCTTATTTGGCAGAGAAATTATGATATTAAAAATATAAGTTCATGAACTATGCAAGAAAAAACACGCGGAGTTGCAACTCAGTATTTCATTACAACTCTGTATTTCATTTACTTTCATCAGGATGAGTTCCTGTGTGACCTACTCTATGTGGCCTGCTCTGGCAGGGGGTTTGGACCAGATGATCTTTCCAGGTCCCTTCCAACCCTTAAGATTCTGTGAATCTGTGACTATCTTGTAAGTCTTCAAACATCATGAAGACCAGTGAGTTCACACTTCTATTATAAAGACTGACACAGTAGCCTTAGATTCACCTTGAATAAAAAATTCACTTTCCATAAGCTTGTACTCTGTAGAGAACTGCTGCAGAAGAAACAGAGAGTCCACAGGTAAGCATGCCAAAATGCTTTCAAACATTTCTGACCTCTCTTTCAGCACAACCCAATTATTTTTTTTTTAGAAACTACACATGAAAAAGCTGTTGTGTAGGCATGGTTACTAAATACTTCCATTCTTGTACCCAGAAAATAATCCAGTTCTAAGAAGCTAACAAAACTGAGTGTAAATATTAAGTGCAACATTGCATTAGCATCCGAAAACCTAACATTATGGAACAGCAACCACTGCAACCTAGATAAATCTCACAAGACAGTGAAGTTCTCAGTCCCATGGCATGAAAGGCAGACTGAGATGGGTTTGTCAAAAGTTTCTACAGCAAGGATAGCAGCTCAACAACATGCGCAGAGTGTTTTAGAGTTGAGTCTGATGAAAGCTGAACTGAGCATGAGCTCAAATTATGATTCAAACCGCTCAAGAAACCACTTCTTTGGTCTCAACCAAAGTCAGAAAAAAACTCCTGTCTTCAAGGGAAGACACAGGTTATTGTCATCTGCATCTATAGCAAGTGCTCCAAAAGGAATTTTATATAGTGTAGTCATACAGATGGGTAACACTTTGTGAAGGCTTTAGATGAATGGAGGAAGCTAGTATCTTTTTGCAGCATTAGCTTCTGAGCCTACCTGCTTTAGTAAGATACTGCAACACTTCATTGTTTTACCATGAAAGGCCTTTCTTCACCACCAGAAAACCTGAAAGTATCTATTGTTTCTACTGAGACATAAGAAAAGAAGCTGGATAAAAGATGCCAGCAGCAAGAGGAAAGGATCTAAGGACCTTCAGATCCACGTGAAATCAATGTAACTATTGTGAAAATATCCTTTCAAAAAATCTGCTTAAATATTTACAAAATGTCAAGATTAGATAATTTGTAAATCACTTCTTTTGTTTGGGATGGGTCACTCAGAGTATCACCAATTTGGATTTTCTTAGGCAGACAAAGAGATTAAATGTCTGGGGTCTTCTTCTACGCTAAAAGGGTGCTAGTGGCTGTCAGCAAGACTATCTCTGATCTCCAGCAGGCAAACCTTCCAGCAGCTAGTAACTAGATGCTTGCATACAATTGTCAGAGACTTAAACGCCATGCAGGAATGTGGGATGTTAACTATGTCTAGTCCCCAGAAGTATCAAAGACAGAGCTGTTAGGAATAAGAATGTTTGCACAATAATGCACATTTTCTTTTTCCTTTGTTGTATTGTTTTGGTTTAGTTTGTTTTTTTATTAGGAAATAATCTACTGTTTTTACTGTATTCTAAGAAACAGAAAATATACACAGCTTTTGCTGCTATAACCACAATTTATAAACAAATGCCAGACTCCTGGGCAGTATCTCTTACTTGCCAGAAGCAACCTACCAAGGCATTGAACTTGGGCTGCTCGTTTGGATCAAGGACATACCAATGTCAGAACTTGACAAACAAGACACAAGCAAATACCAACATACACCAACATTTCTCAGGCAACACTGCACATTGCAAAATGGAAACAGATCTTTAAAAGCAAAGTTTTTAAAATTAGACAAAAAAGCTTTTCCTTTTTACAAGGATAAAGAAAGACTGTGTGGTGTTTTCTGATAATGACTCAGCAAAGTTAAGAGGAATGTGGAAATGAACACTTATTTTCTTTCTCAGTTTTTTTTGCTGAAGGTTACACATGTTATAATGACAGCTATTTAGAATTTTAGATAATGTAACTTCAGTGATCTTCTTGCTTTGCAGTTTTTGCTGAAGTTATTTAAGTTATTTAAAACTTGATGCAGTGGAGTTGTGTGAATCCTCACTGCCTACAAAGAAAACTGGACAGTGTTAAAGACAGAAAGTACTACAAGGACTGTTTTCACACACAGCAAAGATGAAATCAAAGCCAAACTATAAATATATAGGTAATTTTCCTTCTCAGGGAAGAAAAAAAATATTTGGCTAACATCAATAATTTGAAAGAGGGCATAAAATCCTTTTTTATTTTCTTCAAGTCCATTTGCTATTTAACTACAGTTCATGTAGGTTACCTTAAAAGAGAGTGAGCAATGTGAAGGAATACAGTACTAGATTTGGCGTCTTCTACAGATGGCTGGAGTACAACAAAGTATCCAGGCTGGTTGCAGTGGTTTCAGTGAATATAAAAATCAAGATACTTCCCATGTTCTTATCTCAAAATGAATCCATGTAGCTCATTACATTTATTTACATTTTTTTTCTTTCAAGCCAGCACTGCATGATGCAATATTAAAATGATACAGCAAGGAATAAAAAGTGATATTATATGCTGTCATCTTTTCAAGATAGACATGAATTTAAACTACATGTAATGTCTTTTGAATTCTTACCTTCTTAATATATGTGTTCTTTAAAAGGAAAAATGGAAAAATAAGGTGTTACAGGTCAGTTTGCAAAAGCTCTTTTGGTTGTATGAAAAATTTTATAAAACTGATGTTTAATCCTATGTTTAATATAGCCATTTCTTCCAAAAAAACACTGCAAGCTTATGATTTGTTTAATATCTTGTTTACAATAAGCATAACATTGTTTAAAAGTCTAATATATGGTTAGTCATTAAGATTTGTAACCTAAGAAGTTATGAAACACTTCAAATAACCTAACATGTTCCAGATTTTTCTTACATCTCCTTTCATATATGGGGAAGAAGCTGTGAATGTCTTTACTGACTACCAAAGATTTCTAATTTAAAAGAAAAATTAATAAAGGAAATGGTTTAAAATATTTCCTGTTGCAACAGTATTTCTATGCTACTATAAAAGGAATTTAACACAAGCTTATTGCTCCTTTTAGTCACAAGAAGGTTTTCAACATGCATACTTTTCCCCACAACATTCTTACCTCTAACTTGGAGAGACATGGGTTTGATGGATGGACTGGTAAATGTGTAAGGAATTGGCTGGATGACAGCATCCAATGGGTTACAGTCATGTCTCAACATCCAAGGTGAAAATAGTCACGACTGGCTTGCCTGAAGAATCTGCACTAGGACTAGTATCTTCATAGCAGGTTTGAGTGCACTCTCAGAAAGTTTGCCGATGGTATCAAGTGTACTTGTTACTCTCTTTAATTTGAGGGAAGATATGCTGTCCAGAGGGACGTTGACAATCTTGGAGAGAGGGCCCTTGACAACCTTGGAGAGAGGGAACATGTGCACCTCTTGAAGTTCAACAAGGGGCAAGGTCCTGCCCCTGGCTCTAGCAATCCCCAGCATCAACACAGATGAGGGACAATGGGACTGAGAGCATTCCTGAGAAGGATGATACTTGTGGATAAAAACTTGGATGCAAGCCAATTGTATCCTGGGCTGTATAAAAACCAGCATGGCAGCAGGTCCAGGGAGGTGTTTCTGCCCCTGTACTCTGCTTTGGTGAGACCTCATCTGCAGCACTGCCTCCAGCTCTGGGGCCTCAGCACAGGAAAGACATGGACCTGTTGGAGCTAGTCCAGATGAGGCCATAAAAATGATAAAAGGTATGAAACACTTCTACTATGAAGAGAGGATGAGAGCTGGAGTTGTTCAGCCTGCCTCTGGGGAGACCTTATTGCAGCCTTCCAGTATAAAGAAAGATGTAGAGAGTTTTTTACCAGGCCTGTAGGGGCAGGACAAGGGGTAACAGATTTTAAATGGAAGAGGGTAGATTTAGACTGGCTATAAGGAAGACCTATTTTACAATGAGGGTAGTGAGACACATTACAGACAAAAATACATTTTAATACTTGTACTACAATATTCAGACAGAATGATGTCAGTTAATACTGAAATAACTTGGTTTTAATGCTGACTGCCAATATATTCAAGTTCAAAACAGCTCAATTTTATCTTAAGATATAAGTAATGAGGTGATGGTAAAGAGAACAACAAAAAAAGAGAATGATATGCAGGCATGTTCCATTAAAAAAATGTGATTTCTAACCTGCCATAATGACACATACACAATACACTGGGGAGTTCAGAAAGAAAGAAGAGTATGATGATGAGGAGTACTACCAGGGAATTGTTAATAGTTGCTTCACCTCTGGCTAAATGAGAACTGTTAAGTCTGGATTTCCTTTATGCAACAGAAATATTTACCAACAAACTCAAGGAAAACACACCTATCTTGAATTCACTGCATGTTCTCCCATGTTCTCTGATATTATACATGTTAGAGTATGACTATCTATGTACAACAAATTGCTTTGTCTTTAATCTTCATGACTCATATATTCTTTTATCTAAAGCAAGCTTCTGTGGTTTTTGGACATTTTTCCTAAGGAAAATGAGGAAGTAGGGGGACTGAACCATCTCAAATTCAATTTAAACATATATCACAGAAAAAACTGAGACTTTGACTTACTACTTCCTCCTATTCTGTAACAAAGCACTGTCCTAGTTGCATTGAGTGTTTGAAACTGTGCACTGACTGGCAGAAAAATGAACTGAGAAAACAAATGGTTGACAGATGAACCAGAAAGACACCCTGATCAACCACATCAGGTGCTCGGCTGAGGCCTTAAGGTGACAGAATTCATATGAAAAAACATATGAAGGGTATCTGCACTGTCTTACTGCTAAGTGACAGAATTGCCTGTTGAATACACACTAACAAGAGAGGCCATTAGATTCCAGACATAACAAGTTTTATGACTGCTGAAAAGAGAGTAATTCCACTCTCAGAGAAAAAAAAAAACAGAGTAATTCTACTCAGAGGCATGAATTACCAGAACTGCAAACCAGTTGTATTAATCAGAACAAATAGTCCAATATGCCTGAGATTATTATTTTAAAAGGATGAAAGTACTATTGTGTAGGAGAATAAATTCTATTTGGATTGTTTTGTTTATCTCAGAGATAAACAGATTAATCTGTCTGTAACCACAAACTAGTCAGAACTTTGGTGGTCAGGCAAAAGCAATGTAGGATCAGAGGGTGTCTAAGGAATATGCAGATCCAACAGTTAACTTCACAGTTGGCAACCCAGCAACCAAAGTGATAAATGCAGTACTGGAGTTTTTGTAGCACTGGTTTTGCTAAAGCTGAAGACTACAGAGCTACTAAAACTTGAAACATTAGAACAAAGTCTGCAAGATGAAAGGCCAAGTGAACAAATTGCATCTCCATATCAGCAAGAACTTTGGTAAATACACAAAGCAAGTTTTTTGTATCTGAACTGAAATGTTTCTTCAGGAATTGCTATAGTTTTCTGTGTATTTTAAGTATAGAAATGTGCAAGTAAATACACAGGAGGCCAAAAGCTGCAATCCATTCAACAATAACAATGCCTGGTACAGGAATGAATTAAAACTTTAGGATACTGAAGATCCAAAAGGACTTTTCATTCCTTCCTACTTTGGGAACTAAAATCTTTACTTCTGAGCTTCCAGAATGCACCCTTCAATGGTTACATATTTAAGACAAGATAGTTCTTGTCTTAAAACATATCACATGAGGAAGAGAACAGAGCATCTACCTCCATCAGCAAGAGTACAGCCATCAGGCAGTGCGAAGTGATTCTTCTCTGCTCAGCACTCATGAGGCTTCATGTGAGATACTGCACTCAGTCCTGCATGTCCCAAATACAGGCTACATGCTAAGAAACTCAGCATCCTCTGGATGGTTATCATCTGGGCATACCTCTTGTGAAAAGATACTAGGAAAAGTTGGTTTGCTTAGTTAGAAAGAGGGTTAAGAATGAAGACTCTAATTGCAGTCTTATCTGTAACAGTTTTGGCATTAAATGTTACCTCTATAATGAGTGATTTTAATTTATCTTGTTAAATATTTCATACGTTTAGAGAGATCATCTCATAACAAAGGATGACATTTGGTAATAGGCATCTCTTAGCTGAACAGTTGATAAGGAATACATTTCATTCCATTCATGAGGATTCAATTTCTCTGAATATTTTTGGATCCAAACAAGATTCCTGGTAATCACACCTTTTAGTTGGCCTCTGCTCTTTACTCTTCGAAGATGTGAAACTGGATGAACAAGTAATCTCAATAGATACTGGCTGATTAGCACTTAAAATAGCCAGAAAGATGATCTAGATAAGTTAACCATAGGCCAATAAAAAATTCACCGCCATTTTAAAAGTGCTGTAGCGGAGTCTGAGAAATTATTTTTAAACAATGCAAAAGTAGCCCAGTACAATTTACAATAGTTCCAAAACTTTTTAAAAGAGTATAAAATATCAATTAAAAGCAAGACGGGACTGAATGTCCAAAGGATTCGCAGCTTTTTTGGACACACCTAGCCACTGGGCTCTGTGCAGAATTAAACCACTATGATCAGATAATACAAGATGCGAGATTCATTTCAACTGTTAAAACAGTATGTTAATTTTGTGTTAGTGCTTGCACAGCCCATTCTCTCAGAAAATAAAAGGGCATGGCTGGTATAAACTCTTTGTTAGTTGCACATGTACTAGATAATGTGACACAATGGCAATCAAGCCTCCAACATTACAATTCTTCTGAGAGCAATCTGGTAGTGCAGAGACACAGTACTGATGATTATGAAATGATGCCTAGACTTCATGGAGGAAACTTGATTGTTGAAACCACAGCATTAGAAAATTTCTTCTCCAGGTACTGACTGGCTGTGAATTGAACTGAAAACACTGCTTACAGGCTAGTATGTGGCAATACTTCCAAGCAAACAAGAGCCTGAAATAGTGAAGATAAATATCAAAATGGAACTGTAAATTACCTTGCTGAAAGCTCTTACCCGAAATCTCCCTGGGAGATTTCACTACTGTGAAGCCACACTACAAGGAATCTCAGAGGGCATTAGTCAGATGATAATAATAATAATGGTTACCAGAAAATGCTGCATTTTCTACACTTCTGTTTAATGCAGCATGGCATCATCTTTTCAGTAGCTGCGTTTTCCTGTATTTTAAAACAAAATACAATGTTGTCACAAATTCTGTTTTCCACCCTCACCATAGTGGTTTAAATATGCAATGGTTTTATAGTCTAGAAAACGTGTGAGATCCACTGTGACTGAGGATCATAATGTATTTAGTATGAATTTAGAATGTAATTAGTTCAGTCTAGAAATCAACATAGATCTTGGAAAAGATCAACCCCAAGATCAAGAGCCTGCAACAGCTACTGCTCAGCCCTGCCATCACTCTGTGTTCTAGAAGACAGGAAGAAAAGCCCTTTTTTTAACCATCCCTTTCATTCCCATTAGGTGACACCTGGGTTCCAGTAAGAGCCTGACCCTGTATTTTTAAACCACTAAATTGGTAGCTGTGTGAAATGAGGTAGGGATCCTCAATCGTAAGCCACAGCATGCAGATATTGAAGTCTGCATGTTATACTGGTCTGAACACCTAATCAGTGAGAAATAAAGCACTCACTCATCCAAAAGAGGTAACCAAGACAGAGTCTCAGTACAGGAAACACTGTTCTTCCATAGGTATATTTGAAGAGCAGTGTAAGAAAAGGGTAGTCTTGCTGTCTGTTAGGAACAACAAAACAACAGAACTTCAAAATAACAATGTACAACATAGGAATGGCAGAAGAGAAGCTTATTACTTTCCATAATGCAAGGGACTGACACTGGCAGATATTATGAGCAGATTTTTTTCTACTGCTAAAACGAAATTTTGATTGACTATGGTCACAGATGAACACAAAGGATATATCTTTCCCCCACAAATAGCTTATTCCTACTGAATATGATCTGACTGGAGTGATTCACCAGTAACATAGGGAATTTTTTTAAAATGAGATTTAATAAAAAGTTAAATACAGATGCTATGTTTAGCAGTGATAAAACTTTTCTGCTACATCAATGCAATAAGTTTATTTAATGCCTTCAACTAAGTAAACAAATTTTAAGAATCTATACATCTCTCATTCACTTAACGTTAAAGCCTCAAATATGCCAAATATTTTTGCCAGCAAGCTACTTTTCAGTGAATTGCAGCAAACATATTATTATTTGGGCTTTTTAATTTCTTTCTTTTTTTGGTCCCCTATCAGGAAGATTACTTGTGCTATATCAGAAATTGTTTCTTCCACACCTCTGTAATGTAGAAAATCTAACATCAAGGCATAAAACTTGTTCTAACACCTATGGGTAAATATTAGGTGCATATATGCAGCGCTCATAATTTAAAATCTTGTACTCTATCCTTTTAAACATTCTTTTCAATTCAAGCTCCTTTGAACAACAGGGTGAAAAAAGTTACCTCAAATAAGTAAACTGATTCTAGAGATTTTTCTTTTCAACAAAAATGAAATATTCTCATTGGCATACAGGCTTTATGTAAATGCCTAGTACGAAATTATTTTATTGTGGTTAGGATATATTTCAGTAGACAAAAGGGAAGTATGGAACAGAGGAAAAAAGTGTATGCATTGAATTAATCCTACATCAGTGTAGGTTAAAAAAGCTACAGTGGTAAATTAAAGTCTCTTAAAATATATGCATTTGAGCTTTCCAGTATCTCTAAGAATTTATGAAATATATACAACCTTTGTTTGCAGGTTTGCACACCATCTACAGCAAAGCATGAGGTGAGGTTGGCTATACAGTCTAATGCTTTCTTGATATGTTTACCTAGCCACAGCTCCATTCAGCTCTCCCTTTCACTGAAGGATGAAATGGCTTGTAAACCTCTCTAGTGAACTTATTTTCCTCTTGATCTTCAGTACTTAAAACTGAAGTTCTAAAAGTGGAACTTCTGGAAAAGTTTAAGAGTCTGTGAGAGCAGTAACTTACTGCATACATAATTTTCTAGTGTCAGTTTATATTTTTCTATTAGAAATAAAATGCAGACCTGTATAAATCAGTGGTAAATTCAGTTCCCACATGTTTCAGTGAAGAGCAGTAACAGCCTGACTCTCAAGATAATTTTATTTATTTTCAGTTCAAGCTTGGACATGTTTTGCATGAGAGATGATATGAATTTCTACACTACCTAGGTTCTACTTTCCACTCCAATACAAAATACATAAATCACACAAACTAATACTTTTTTGTGGCTCTCTATACATAATTCTTTAAAAAAAAAAGTCACATCTACAATATAAAAATATTTCTATCAGACAATTAAAAGTCTGAAATCTCATTTGAAAATTATTTGCTTTTCAAAACATCCAATCAATTAACAAGAAGGTTTTAGGCAAATCCATCTGTCCATTCCAAAAGATAATTAATATCTTTGCCCAGAATATTAAATCTTACATGGCCACGGAAGTACTGACACTTAATTCAATATTGTACCATCTTGCTAGAGGGAAAATGTGGAGTAGCTCTTTTGTAAATCCTATTAAAAATGTATGAGATATTTTTTATTTTGGAAAATTTAATTTTTAATCCATAAATCTTAAATGCCACACACATTAAAAAAACAACACACATTCTAAACAAAGCAGGTCGGAATCGGGCAGCATACATTAATAACAACAGAGCTATTAGCATAGAATCAGAATGCCAGTCTTAACATTAGTAGTTTGTACATCTGTACAGCAAGCCAACTGACAGTATTAATTTTCTCAATATGTAAACCTCCTGTTCCAAACTACTTTTGTGGCATTTCAGACGCTTGTATTTGATGTAGCCAGGAGAAAACAAGTAATTTGGTTTTGTTCAAGACAAAGAACTGCAGAGGACAGAAAACCAAATTAATTGTGGAAAAATTAAGATTCAAGTAATCTAAGATCCAAAAATGTAATTTTTTCCTGTGTTACAAATGACTTCACAGGAGATTTTAAAGCATGCCATAAGAATATCTAACATTGCCAAGGAAGTCGGATGCTGTTTTCTATTGCAATACCACAAAATCAAAGCATCGGGGAAACGTGCATATTTAATGTTAGACTCTGCCTTTAATCCAAGGAGAACCCAAAGCTACAGTCATATTACTCCTCAAACTTGAAAGCAGCTCGTAACTCCAGAAAAAACCACTTCTTGTCACACTCTGCTACCCTTGACTTCAATTTCATTTATATTAACTCAAATCAGTAATCTCTCTTCAGACTTTGTCTTCTCACTTCATCTATTTGCAGAAATTTCAAACACTTTGCGATAGTTGTCAAATGTCCCTGAAACTGCCTCTTGAAACAGGGTGCCTGGCTTTCAGAAGTCATCAACTATTATGTAATTTTTAACAAATCTAATTACAGTTCGGAAAGAACTTTTGCACGTGTGTCTGTTTACCTGGCAAACTTGGAAATACACTCTTTGCCATTACAATTTTTGTTTAGCATTAAAGTAATAGACCCAATTGGCACTTCAGTTTAATTCTAACACTAAATATGAAACCTGAAGAACTCTCAAGCAAGTCACACATTGGCTGAAACATCAGTAATGATGGGACAAAGATTTCAATGAGAAAGGTAGCAGAAATTAGTAGGCAAAGCTGGCATTAAAAGCTTTAGCTTCCAATCTTAAAAAAGAAATTTCTTTTTCATATTTCTTCCGTTTCTGTGAACACTCTCAAACCAAGGATTTCAGAGGTAGTAGTGTATACACATCCTCATCAGACAACTTCCCAAACTCCAACTGGATTTCTTGAGCCTCATGTGGATTTAATTTGTTTAATAACCTTCACAAGATCTCTAGTCATAAGTTTGTCCCATTTTCTCTTAAACCTACATAAAATGTTTGCACCCACATTTTTGGGCAAGGCCTTTCCAAAGGACTATTACTTCTTCTGTGAACATATCAACATTTCAGCTTCAATTATAAAAAAAACACACCCTGACATATCAGCTCCCTCTATAAAGTCGGTATGAGTCAATGACAGTTGTATTGCTAATCTCAGTAAATGCCTTCCCTCCATCTGTTAATTGTCATGCTATTGTCAAATGGAGGGGGATATATTAAGATGCTACTTAAAGGTTATACTACGTTTTATTCATGTATTTTATAATGCAATAATAAGGGATTTGCTTTAACTCAAAGCCCCTTAGCCATTACTGCAGTTTTTCTCCACCTTCCGTCTAGCTTCTCTTTACTGAAGTATCCAGTTTTCTTTCCACACATAGAACTCATGATCTGGAAGTCTCTTATTTCCTTTCAGAAAATAGAAGATGTTTGACTCCAGAAATAGGCAAAATATGACTTTAGAATGGAAATGAACTTTATAAAATAATGATTTCCCACTTTTTAGTTGTAATCAAAATATAATTATTAAAAGTAAAGACATTTCAAGTCTGAAAAAATATTTTTAAAATATTACTATGAAATTACATTGGTAATGAAATAGTTACTGCTCACCATCAACCACTCTGCAAACATCCATTATTTTCTTTTTTTTTTCAACAACTAGATAATTCTTTTAATTTTGCATTCCTATTCCTAAAGCTGAAACCTCACTTTTTCACAAAGAGCATGCTGTCCCTTAAAGTTAGGAACTGCAGAACATTATTTTTAAGTAAACACAACTTAAAAATACAATGACTTATTCAATCACCATTTGTTCAGAATAAAACCACATTATTTCTTTTACACTTACTCTCTGCAAATGTAGGAACACATTTGCACATTATGGATAATGTGTTAAGTACTACTAAAGATACCACTTATTATCAAATCCATAGTAAAAGTAGTACATTTAAGTAGCAGCAGTGCTAACTACTAAAAATCACAGCCAAGACTGTAAAAAAGGATATCTGATTTGGGGTTTTTTTGATGGTAAAGCACCTACTCTATCACTAATTATATTCTTGCTTCTTTTTGCAAAACGTTTTTGCAAGGTTATCACTTCAATTCATCTGCTTAGTCTCTTCTTTCATAGAGATATAGGCCTGTTGCTTTAATGTAGAAATCTTGCAGCAACCTGCTACAAAAAACTAGACACTGCTTAAACTTGTCTAAATAAGCTCCAAAAGTTCATATGCCTTTAGGTGACAGTATATTAATGTAAAATGGATTTCCATCTAGCCAAATTTGGTAATGACTTGCAATAGTTGCCAGATAGTTATCAGTAGTTGAAAGAACAGCTGATATATATATATACACACACACATAACGCACATACAATTTGTTAGAGCTGCACAAGTCAGAACAGTTCAGCTGACATTTTTATCCATAAAGTAAACCGAGTAACATGACTACACTTCTCAAATAAAGAATGCAGACTTTTGGGTAGAATGTAGATGTCACATTCTCATAATAGCTTAGTATCTTCCAATCATTACAAAGTTGATAAACTACTATGTTTGGAAGTACAGCCTTTCCAAAAATGAACACATGGCAGATTGTTTTAATTTCCATTACCAAAACTTCAGGAAGAAATTTTTCAATAACAAAATTACTTCATTGAATTTATAAATTAAATTAATATCTATTGAAAAAACAAAAAGAGTATTTAATCTCAAATATTATTTATATCACACAGAACATTAATACTCTTTTATTGTTTTAACACAATGAAGGACAGTTTATTACTGGGTTGAGGATTTTCTTTTGGGTTTTGCTTGGTTGTTTTTTTCAGTACCTGAGCTCCTACAATTTTATCTAAAGAACAAATGAACAGGCTATTTAAATTTCACAATATTAATTGGAGTTTATAGTAAGATAAACAAGAATAATACGTAATCATTAATATATGTTAATTTTTAAATCCACATTTATTTTCTTTCTGAAGTTATTTTTTCTCATAAGAAGCAATGCTGTGTGTACCATTTAAGGCTATGTAAAAATTCTAATTAAGAACAAAGAAATCTTTTAATTGCCTGTAACAGAATTCTGTGATTTTAGTCTGAACTCATATTGACATCACTTGAACTAACATCACTCACTCTAACACCAGACTATTTTAATAAAAGCATATACTTATGTCAAGTAAGTATTGCTTTTCTATAAACAAAAGGTAAGATTGTTATTACCCTAATACAAAAAAAACCAAAGAACACTATAAAACCACAATTTGCTCTAATGACTTGATGAATCTTAAGGCATAAAATAACCCTCAATATTTAGGTTTAATGTTCTGCAGGAAAGTATATTGTATATGTGAGGAGAGAAAACAGACACAGAAGAGGAAAAAAGTCTGCATGATACATATTCTACATACAGGGAAATATTTAATGATGCTGAAAGTTACTTTCTCACCCTAAGAATCTGTAACATAACTTTCAGAACAGTATCTATACTTATGCAATTGTTAATATTATCATGACAGTTCTAGAGAATTTATTCTGGCCTATGCCTGTTACACTTACAAAACTCAACACAACAGAGCACAGTTCTATTTGAAGATCTTGCTGTGTCTCTCCTCAGCTGCCTATGCAACAATCACAAACACAAGATGCAGAGACAATTTTTGCTCTTCGTTTAGCAAACTTTTCTTTGGTGACAGTTTTGAGGTTTTTCTTTCTGTCTTTGCCTTAACGAAGAAAACAAAGAACTTGCTGAATGCACATATTGCTTTAGTCCTTGTGTACAGAAGCAATTTAGTATTTGGTAACTCTGTAAATTTACTGGCATTTATATAATATAAAACAGCTCAAACTCTGGAGGGCTTATGATTTCACAGTGCATCTGCAGAGTTTATGCATAATACATATTTTTCTGAGATTCATCCAAATAAAAGGAACTGAACATATAGCAATCTATAATGATGATGTGGACGTCATCTTAGGTGGAAAATTTAGTGTTCCCTCAAAAGTAAAATAAGTAATTTTACCACTGCATTGAGTAGCCCTTCAGAATTATATTGTGATGGCTAGTGTGAATATTTAGAAAGTCCAAATCCCATGGATAGTCTTTGCAAATCTAGTGCCTACATATGCAAAGAAATACTATATTTAGTCTTCTGTGTCATCAAGCACGAAACTGTGCAGGGCATCTAGAAAAAGAAAGGAAACACAGATCCTAAGGAGTGCTAAACACTTTGTATTTAACACTACATCATTGGTATAATCCTACAGCATTAAAAATTGCATTCGACATACACCAAATGTAGAGAAGATTGACAGGTATAAAGGCAGGGAGAAATCAAAAGTAACTAACTGTTGAGATGCTTGAAGACAGTTTGCATCAACCTTCCAAATTCTTTCACACTGCAGGATTCCTTAAGCTTATTACAGTGTATAAATACCTCAGAAGTTTAAATACTATTGAGAGAGAAAGTTGTGAGGGTAACAGAATATTGGAATGAAAACAAATGGATGTAAATTAGCCAAACATTCAGTTCAAATTCAAACAAATGTTCCTAAATATTGTGATGGGGAAGCCTGGAAGAGTCTTCCCATCAAAGTAATGGGAAGCACCCATAATCAGAGGTCACTTCTGAGTACTATATCACAGGATATATTAGAACAAAGCAACTTTCAGAAGTAATAGAGAATGTTTCTTAAAGCATGCTAAATATTAATCCACATGAAAAAAAAGCCCAAAATCCAGTTAGAGCAACAAACCTCCTCTGAACCTTAAAACTGTGAAGCTCAAGAGACATAGAAGCAAACAGACTCCTACATACCTTGCACTCTGCCCATTGTTTGCAACATTATTGATAATATGCCTCAACGCTATATACAGCTTTCAGTTATACATCACAAATAGCAACATGTACCTTAACTTTATTAAACCTACAGAATTTCAGAATGAGCTTTGTACTACTGAGAAGCAACATAATACTATATCAGTTTGTCACACAGTCCAGTTGTTTATTTTGCTTTAGTATTTGTGACAGCTGGTAAGATAAAAAACCACTTTGCCCAGACTCTCTTTAGTGTAACATCCTTGAGATTATTGGGTACTCTAACTAGCGTCTCTCCTACAGCTAATTTTCCATCAAACAACCTAAACCATGTTACACTCAGTGATGTCAGAAATAGCTTCAGGGAATATTGTTTATTGTTTCTGTGAAACAGGCACAGCAGGTTACTTCAGAGAATAATCTGTTTCATTAAATTTTTAAGAAGTGAAATATCATTAGATGATTCATGCCTGCAATCTGTATTGTTTTATAAAATAACTGAAAAAAAGAGTTCATTGATCCATGTTTTACTTTTTTTCCTTTAATTCTCTTGGGTTCAGGGAAAAAAAAAAAGTCTTCAAAACTCTGAAAACAAGTCTCAGTTTTATTCCTGCATTTGAGCCAAGTCCCAAAAGGGCCAATCTGTAGCTAAATGAACATAGGCAGAATATTTAATTTTGCTACCATCATAGGATTGTTTTCCATACAACAGAACATTTTCAGTTAGCTATGATCCAAATTGAAAATTTCCAATCTTCATATCCATTTCCATAACATCTCTTATCTCACAGCATACTGCTTTTGTAGAAAAACCCCTGAAGCTTGCTTTATTAAAATTTTTCTTTAAATGCAGTCTTCTGATGCTTGTTCCAGACACGCAACAGAAACTAATTTTAACTTTCCTCTTATGGTTTCATTCTGCTAATGGATGAACATTGAAACTGTATTGTTGAATTTAGGAGATTTTGTAGAAGGATGTTTTCACACTTCAGTAACTGTATATAACTAAACAATCTGTACTTGGCTGAAAACAAGTTTCATTGTTTCTAGTGAAAGTTTCCACAAATAATAATAAAAGTTTTCCATTCCTTAAAAATTGCTTTGCAAACTGAGGACCTGACTGAAGTACACTCTGATTTCTAAACAGCAAACTTCTAAAAAACTGATGCGTAGTAGTATCTTTGGCATCTTTTGGTTTTTGGTTTAGAAGAAATAAATTCACATATTGGGCAGATGAGCACTACGACAAATTAAATAAAATACATTATCTAAATTCAAGCTAAGTGATTCATGGAACCAACAGCTTAGGATCAAGTCTGAATAACTTTAAAGGTTGAAAAATAGAAGAGACATAGTGCTTTCAAAAACATTTGGAAAGGAACAGTGCTCCTCAGCATAAAGTGAGAACAATTAGAAGTGTCATGCTTTACATGCTACTTACAAGGAGCTCTCTGTTGACAGTAAGAGATGCAAAAGAAGTAACATGTAAAATATATGTTGTAGATTTTACAGAGAAGAAAGTAATAGTACCAGCATGTGTAATCAATTCAGAGTTTCAAAAATTTTAACACATCTTGAAATGGTCAGAATGTTTAGTTACGTATTGTATACAATTCACAGTTGCTGGTGAAAGATTTACAAGGTGCTTTTAAAAATTAATACTATTTTTGCATTTCTCCAACTGACATTCAAATATTGTCCATTCTAAATAAAAAAGTACTGTATTCTTAATCCCTAGCTGTGGATGTTTACATAATCACCTCAACTCATAGGAAAACAAATTAGGTAGTATTAGACTCCCAACATGCTCTCAGGACTAAAAGTTCCTGGACTTGCATAGAGGTGCACAAAAATGATGAGGCAGAAATGGAAAGGGGTTCCCTCTGCTCTCTGGCCACCTGCCTTCTCCTCTTCCTCCTCCTTGGTAATCTTTCTGTTTTTTGAACGATAAATCTGCTTTACTCCATTAAAGCTTTCACTTTCTACTTTGGGATCTGGCATTTCCAAATAGAAACATCAATTCTAGGCACACAGGAAGGTGAAAAAAAGATAATCTGATGAGAGTTGCAATCCACTTGCCTCAGTATAGAAACCTGCTAGAAAATGCTGAATTTGACATGTTCCCAAAGAAAATTTTAATTCTATCCAAAGTTTAGCTACAAACTTGTACGGTTTTCTGACAGCTCCTCTGCTGCTTCCTCTTCAAGCCTCCCTGGTCCTGAAGACTGTCAGGGACACCAGGCCAGTGAAGTTCTCACATTTTCCATCAATCTGTCCTGAGGGCTGCCGCAGAGTCAAAGTGTCAGGACATCAAAAGTTTGGGATTTCATAATCATTGACACCCCTGGATAGTGAATGATAAAGATACTGAGGTTTCTGAGCTCCAGGTCTAACAGCAGCACCATCAGAGGCTGCAAGAAGCTTTGGCTTCCGTGATCTTGCCAACAGGTTGTCTAGTGGCCAGCCAGACCCTCAAGGTTACCAGTTCTTGGTGGTAGCCTGTCAAACATCTGCTACTCGGTCGTGCAAGATAGGGTAGAAGGTCATTCAGGTTATTGTGGAGTCTGATATGTTCCTTGACAAGAAAGCAAGATTCCTATCTCTGTGTGACTTTCCCACACCTACTCTAAGACCTGAGGAAAACTTTGTAGTTATGAAGGTCTTCAGCCTGCTTGATAAAGACGATGTTTTTTTGCTGCCAAGGATGGTAAGTAGCTGGTTTTTGCTGGTGGGATTTGTAAACGTATAAAAATAATATAAAAGAAGATACAATAATCTTATTTCTATTTTTCTTTTCTTCTATTTGGATTTGATTTCCCAGTCTGCAATGCTGCAGATCAAACCACAACTGTGGTATGACCCAAAGGAACCAGTCTGCCAGTTAAAATTTAGTTTTAGATACAAAATCCAGGCTGTTTTTACTTACTCTGCAAGCAAAACATTTAAATAGCAAAAGGCATGACACATGGTATGACATGTTGTACCCAGAAATCCTGAGCCATTCTGTATGAAATACCCAGCAACAAAATCTGAAGGATAAAATCTAAGAACTGGTGAAAAGACAACTTATTCATTAAATAATAGATTACTTTAGGCATTATCATATAAAATGGACCAGGTAAGCAGGAAAACAGACTTGTAGTCACACATTGTATCTGTTGCAATGCGAGCAACATATAAATTGGTTTAAGGAGTAGTAAAATCATCATTTTCTGAACACAGTCAGTAAACTAGGAAAAAATATAGTAGTTTCTTAAGTAAAATAAGCTTTGAAATTAAGAGATACATCGTGCTGAAATGGATGAGAAGATAGTGCGGTGTCCAGTTAATGATGCATTTAAATAAGCAATTTGGCTAGAATTTTCAGTCATTTGTGAATAATCCATCAAATTGAGTAAAGCAGCTCAAAAGCACATGCTAGCTAAAATCTGCTTAATATTTTTGCTGTGTTAGAATTCAAAGTTTCCCTCAGTTTCAGCTTCTTTTCTTCAAAATCCATAGAATGCATATGAACATTCCTGTGTGCTACCTAGGTGACAGTTGATCACAAAGTATATTTTTCCTAAAAATATTCCCGAATAAAGACTGTATAAATGGACAGTCTTTCTTCTTCCTCTGAGAAAACAAAGGGAGAATACAAGTACTAACACACCATGCACATTCACACTGACACAGCATGCTCTCTATCAGTAGATTTTTACACACTCTAAAAAGCCCAACCAGTGCCTGACACTCAGGTACACTTGTTTATTCCACAAGCCACACAGTCTCCTGCTGTCAGCAGCCTACGCATAGCTTGTACTATAACACATTCTTCATATACTAACCACCTGGAATTTAAAAAAATAAATCAACAGAAGTAGACATCTCTTCACCTCTTGTCTCACCATATACTGTTCAGACACTGAGGAGGCATGTTCAGGCTCCTTTTGGAAGGAATCTGTATACCAGCTTCAAACTGATTTCTCTTGTGGTTTGACATTTGAGAATTTTCAGCCTTAGCCTCACAGGAGAGAAGAAATGTTGCAGATTAATAAACTGTAGATTTTTGTAAAAGAACTCGCTCTGTAAGACAGATGTGAAAAGCTTTTGCATGGTATCACTGTCTTCTGATAAAAAATAACATATTTATTACTACGAATTATAGAGTCCAGGGCCACCACAAGGTAACCTCTACCTTTCTAGTTACAACACACTTCCGTTGAGATCACAGGGACTCTTGTCCTTAGCAAGAGTATTTATCAATATTGTACTCCTTCTTTTCTATCATAGTTTAGCCTCCATTAATATGGTTTTGCCCATATGCAAAATACTCCACTTTCTGGCACTCTGCCTCTAATACAGTGTAAGATTTTGCTGTCCCTCAGTAATGCTGCTCACCAAAAAAAATCTTGTTCTCCCAGTTCCTACTAAAGCAGACTTGGCTCCAACTTGTAGAGCTCCCATCTTCCCCTTAAATTTCTCAAATGCAGCTTCCTGGAAAAGAATCCCATCACCCTTATACTGTTTAAGACAACTCTTGTAATATCATCAAAAAGTTCCAAAACTCAGCCCTTAAAACTCAAGCATTTCACTTGCTTGAGCTAAAGCCTTGATGACCTGTCCAATGTAGAAAATCTAAAAACCACTTGCCTCTACTTTGTGAAGCTCATGGCTGCCTCAGTTGCCATATCTTCCCTCAACGTATTGAACACCAAAGAGAATGAAGTGCATATTGACATGTTCAAAGGATTTAGCTTGACAAAGCTAAGTGACTACAACTAACAAATTTCTAGAATACTTCATTTATTAACAGAACAAAATGGCACTGGACAGTATCTCATAGGAGAAAAGTGTTGTAAGATCAAGAAAAAAATAATTTTCCTAATTAAAAAAAAAACAGCAAAACCCTTCCACTGTACAGCTTTGAGAACAGAATACTGAAAAGATCCTAAAGCCTATGAATTAAAATGCTTTGGTTCATTTTGATTAAGAAGGCATTCAGATTAGTGAATTCTTGTAGAACTATCTTTATAATAATACAGAAGTCAGTGAGACAGAATTCAGGTTTGCACTAGGAAAAACAGTGCTTCCTGAACATTTTTTATTTTCTCCTATAATGACAGAAAAAAAAATCTGTCGGTTCAAGAAGAAAATATAGCATATATTTCTTGACAGATCCCACAACAAGTTTGAAGAAACTTCTGCTGACTTGACCCAGCTTGACACTATAGATCATTGCGATGTCTTAAAAGAATGTATAAATATAATATGTCGTGAAACACATATATGCTATGAAAAATAATATATTCAGGCACTACTTCAAATACAGTAAGTTCTACTAATGCAACTTATATTGCAGCATTCGGGGGATAACAGAATAAGAGCACTATATAGCACGCCTCAACAGCTGCTCTTGGAACATTGCATTCAAAATGCAGCAAATGGAATAAAGAATAAGAAATTAATACCATCTTAAATTATGGGCAAATATATCACCAGTTAATTGCATTAAAATGTGAACAGAATTATGTCAAAATGAAGTATAAGGCTGAACAAACTTCCTTCATTGTTCTGGTTAAGCAAATTAAACTTTTCTTGATACATTCTCACTTGAGGCTCAAGAATTCATTTCAAATGTATAAACCAAGACTGGATAACATATGTCTTGTGGCTTCTTCATATTAACATTTTAATTTTCAAAATATCTCAAGAGGTGAAAAAGCACTAAATATGAAAATATTTCCATCAAAAGAAAAAAGACAGGAAGAAAAGTCACACAATTTAATTAGCTGAGAAACTAGAGCTTTGTTAAAAGTTGTAAATATAATAGATTATCACCTGGCCACAGGAGAAAGAATATCGCAGCATGTCTTTGAAGAAGGATATTTAAATTTACCACAAGATCAATTACTGTTTGTAAGGCTAACTATAAAAGTTAACAGAGAGCAATGGCAAGCACTGTTCTCATAATACGCCAGCAAAGTACCACAGATAAATAATACAAAATATTAAAGCCTTAGAGACTATGGCTCTCCCAAAACACAGCTCAATCACATACAGAAAATGAATAGAGGAAGGGCGTATCTGAGATTCTGGAAAAACACAGTGAAGAAGTTAATATTTAAACCCTTGTTATGTTTTGCCATTACTGAGTGCTCAAAATTCATGTTCAAAGTATTCTTCCTCAATTGGCTTCTCTTAAGATTTCCCCTTAAGGTTCCTTCTTTCTAGATACTCTCCATCTGAATTGCAGCCATTAAGGACTTGCTGCGCCATGTACACAGGAATGAAGCAAAAGAACTTCAGCAACCTTATACTTGGACAGAAAAACTTTATTCCAAGAATCCTAGTACTCTCTGTCAGGTTTTTCTATGAAAAGTGAAGATGAAAAGAAAAATATGGACCCCTCCCAATACATTTTGAATGGCTTATAACTTAGTGCAGCTCAAGTGTACCAGTGCTGTCTTGGATGGATTTAGACTGGCCTTAGGCAACAAAAAATACTTCACTCTTCCAATGGGACCTTGGTTATGAAGTCAGAACTGTCAGCCATCCCTGGGAACAGTTCAGTGACAAGAGTTCACAGATAGAAAAATCTCTGCATTTAGTAGAGGTTGCCTATCTTTCAATTTCTTTGGAGCTTGAAGATGAACTCCTGAAGAAAGAAACCGTCTGAGAAACCCATACAGGATGGATAGCCAAGAGGCCAGACTAGATGACGGTTCTCAGGGGCCTGAAAATTGCTACAAGATACATGAATAGATATGTGAATGAACTAGAACAATGTGTTATTGTTTATGCTGTATTCACACATTTACATTCCGGCACATATTTGCAAACACTCCAGCTGCATTCACTATGTTAATGCTCAGTGTGGCAACCAGTAGAGTTGTTAGTGAGAGCAGACTGGAAGAGCTGCATCTTGTGATTTGAAAAGAGTATATATTTATCCCAAAGAATCAAGAATGCCTCTTTTCAGGGCTGAACTGAATTCATTGTGTGGGAATGATTCAGCTACAAAGGTTTCCTAGAGATGAACAAAAATGCCTTCGTGTCATGGAATTACTAATAGCCTACTGGCATATATGACAATGAATCCTGAAAGTATAGTGAGGGGTAAGTGAAAGAAGCATCTCAGAGTGAAACCCCAGGCAAATCTGGTGCAATTTGTGAAGAGTAAGCTCAGTGGTGGGAAAAGCCCTTACTTGTCATACCTATTTAAAAATTCAAATTTTGCTAGGCAAAGAAAAACATGTTAGGGCTTTGCCCTACAGAACCTAGGTGTTCTGTGCCCAGAGCTATAAGGGCACCTGCAGAGGCTGTGCACAAGCATGTGAAGATAAAGTGAGGCACCATTCCAGAAAAGCACAATTAAAATCCCACAGTGGAAGCTGAATACATTACATCACACTCTTTCTGATTTCTAGAGGCTTTGTATTACCTATTCTCTACACCACCAAAAACTACAGAGCATCAGTGAATAATCTCAACTCAATGTTGGTGAAGTTTTTATTCATTTATTTCCTTGGTCTTCAAAGTAACAAATTTCCTGTCAGGCCCTTAATTCATATGCCTATTCCTTCAGTCCATTTACATGGATTCTTTGAGGAGATACTTCTGAATACAGAAGGTTTTAATTACTCTTTTCACTGCGCTTATATCATCCTCTCATTTCTCTGTTGTTCAGCACACTCCTGAGGTGTCCTCCCAGAAAGACAGACCTTAGTAAGGGTATGGAGAACTGAAGAGTAGAGGGTACAGGAATAGCAAAGGAGTTGTTTGGAACATAGCAGGTGTTCCAAAAGAGTAGGAACCACCAGCATGAAAGATGGACAGACACAGGACTTACAGCTTGGGAAATTCTGACTTCATATTCTGCTGTCACAAGCTTACTATGCACTTTCAGGCAAACTGCTTAAAACTTATCCATGCTCAAAGTTACACTGAGATTTGTCTGTATACAAGCCACTAGCATTAAATTTCACAAGGAACTATAGAAACAACCCAGCCACCTTATCAGGACTTGAAAAAATTCCAAACTACCCTGCACCATAGAGATTAATAAAACCTTCATAATGATAAATACAACCACCTCTCTGACACCTTTCCTCTTTAAACCAAGAATTTCACTCGTAGTAATAAAGAATATGTATGTGGGACCTAAACTGCTAACAGCCAGTGCCTTCGGGTGCACATCTTCACATTTGCTAAGCATACATGACTGAGCTGTACATGAAAACCAGAGGCCAAGTGCACATTTGTAAAATGCTGTTAGCCAGAAGACAGCACTGTACCTGAGCCTTACTTCCCTGTCAGTGCAAGGACTGTGCAACTTGCAGAAAGCAGGTTTTCTGTGTCACAGGAGGAAGGTAGGTTCTGGTGGCGCTGGCTGCAACCTCTGACACTTGTCTCTGTCCTTCAAAGAAATACATGGGCATGTATGAAGGGAAGAAATGTATACAGTCCCTTAAGACCACAAAAATAAATCCTGTGCACAATTTCCACCAGACTACTTAACGTCTGTGCAGGAAAGCTGGCAGACTGTTCATCACTCTTAGGAAGTGACCAGCTACTCACCAGGTCTCAAAACTTAAAATCTCTGGAGGGGACCAAATAAGTACTCTCGGGTTTTTTTGCTTAAGAAAAGGGGAAGTATTGTGGTACCTGTATATATCAGAAGCAGAAAAAACTATTACTACATTTCTCTACATACTTTAGAAGTAAAAATGTTGCAGGCATCCTCACTCTAAAAAATATCCACAAACTTGGAACACCAGAACTATTTCAGAACCACAAGTCTATCAAAATTTCGTATTTTAGAACATTTACGGTAAATGTAACAAATAGTAGCTTACTTACAGAAAGCTAGTGTTCCAGAATATTAATTATTGTAATGAAATAAAGGCAAATAGGTCAGGTGAAAATAATAAAGGCACAATGAAAATGATTCTTTCTTTAACAATTTGTTATTGTTAGACTCCATCTCTTCTGGTATGCAGAAACTGTATATTCCTACATTATGAGATGACATTAAAGTTTCTCCCTTACTTTTCTTCCACAGCAGATAAAGCTTACACTTGAAAAAAAACATGAAACGATAGCTTGAGTTGCAAACACAGCTTTGTATTACATTGAGCTACTCTTGTTCAATTTGAATAAATACTTTAAATGGGAGGAAAAAAAACCAAACAAAAAGCAACCCACATCTCAGCCACTGTATAAGGCTATTACACTCTTCCTGTTTTGTACAGTTTTATAGTATTTGGAAATCAATATGACTCAAGTAGCACACAAAGTACTGAAAATAGAAACACTCAATGGCTCAGCAGGATGCAGCATCCTTGAACTTTAAAATGAGAATTATAAGAAAGAATAATTCCTGTATAATACGGCACTTTCATCCAAAAGGAAACTTTTCATAGAGTTTCCATAAAACTTTTATAACTACCATTATAAAATGGTATTAGGGAAAAGACGTATAACTTGGTCAGCACAAAGGGCATAATTCTAGAAAAAAACATTACAGATAGTTCTGACTACTCAACTTCATCTCTCATAAAGATTATTGCCCTTTTGTAAGTCACACTGATAAAAATGCAACATTTCTCATCAACATGTAATTCATTTAGGAAATGGTGATTATTTTTCTCACTCTCTTGTCTTTTCATTTAATTTGGGGAAATAATTCTGCTTCAACAGTACTGATCTTTTATTTGCATTATACCAATAATAAGATATAAGGAAAGTGGTCTATTACAGCCATTCCCACTCTAGTTTCTACATTTCTACATTTCTCAGTCTCCCATGATTCTCAGGAGATTTGGTGACTCCATTCCTGCACGTTAGGCAGAGTCTAAAGATCACCTTTTTTAGAAAGCTTCCATGCAAAACAATTTGATTCATCCTTTATTACTCCATTTTAGTAGCACACAGCATCATGTGGCTTGGAGAAAATTTAAAATCCCAGGGCTTGAGTTTAATCAGTAGAAGCTTGGAAGCTGCTGAGTGGGCAAGGAAGAGTGAGAAATGGTACAGATAGGGACATTCAGGCTTGCTGAGGTAGGAGCAGCATTGTATTTATGAAATGCTGACCCTCCTGTTTCATCCCATGAACACGGACATTTTCCTAAGCAGCAGAATTGCAGCCAAAGGCTGCTGCCACCAAGCCACGTACCTCTCCAGCTGCTCAGGAGAATCACAAAGGCAGTTCCAGAAGAATTCAGGCTGAACAGAAAACACATATTGTCACACTTGGACATAAGATAGTTTTAGTAGGAGTTCTTGGCTTTCCTCCATTTTCCTTTTGTCTATCACAGTATTTACAGCCCTTCGCATAAAATATCCCTCGAAGGGCAGTCAGTGTTCAGGGAAAAGTTAAATGATAGCAGACATCAATCATTCACACCATGCTTTCCACACACATGAACTTCTTTGGATTTGCAACCCACTACATCTTTCTGTTCAGAATGAATGAGACAGCTTTTCCAGGAATAACCAGCAATACTACTTTATCTGCTCAAGCCTACTTCAGCTTCTTATAATACTACAAATCAAATATAAATTACAGTTTTACCTTCTAGCCTCAGTTCAAATTTCAATACAGCAAAATATCTCATGAGAACATGGGACCTACAACACACTGAAGAGCAGACTGGAAGTCAATTTGTTAGAAATCAGGAAAAAGGTTATCTTAATTTGTGTGGATATAAAGGTAGGCTTTATTTCTGAATACAAGATCTTCATAAAGGTAAGTGTACGCTCCTCAACAACTCAGCTTTTACTACAATTAATATAAATTATGTACATAAGATGCTAAGAATAAATAATGCAAGTGCTAAAACAGAAAAATAAAATAATTTGGGGACATTGCATATGTTTTTAAACCTAAAAGACTTGTAATCTACTTTCCCCCAGTAAGACAGTAAGGCACAGATCTTGCGATACTGTTATCATCATAGCAAATCTAAAACACCGATTTTATATTTATTCTTAAACATTCTCTAAGCATTACAATATCCATGAAAGACGTATACACTAACGTGTCTTAATGTTCATCTTGTAAGAGTATTTCTTGTAATACCATCATTCACAAACTTCACTTCTGTAAAACTGCCAGCCTCATGCACTGCTTGTTTTCCTAAGACAAAAAATAACTTCTTTTGTCTATTCTTCAAGGAAACGGCTTCAATCACACTTCAGTAAATACCCTGACTTCTTTAATTAGATTGTTTTTTCAATATATTTCTAGTGGATATTCCATCTGTTTATTATAGTAAAAGATATTTTAAAAATCCCCAAACAAGGAAGTCACCTGTATTGTTCATTCATTCCAAAATTTCAAGGGGGAAAAACTGACTCTCTGTAGGTCTGGAGAGTTAATGCAGTCATACACGCAACTAGAACTTTGTCAAGAGAGATTTAACTCAAAGACAATTTCTTTCAGAAATACAGCAAATACTTAGTGGACTTTCAGAAGACCATTTTGAAAAGTGCAAGAATGTGCAAGAACCCAACAGATACAGTTTCTGTTGCAGCAACACTATTGCATATCAGGTACATATTTTAATAGTGTATCGCTTCTAACACAATAGCCAGTAAACTATTTTTACCAAAGTACAGATCTGTTTAATATAGCAATTTGTTTAGACTATCAAATTGGCTGATCCTGAATTGCTTTGAAGCATATGCATTTAGCACCCAAGTCTCTTTTGCCTTCACACATATTACCACCCAAAGAACCAATAAGAATACCAAAAAAAAACCCTATACCCAAACCCAAACAAACAAAAAGCATATGTTGTGATTCTCATTGTTCCACTGAGATAATCTTTGTACATTTTCTTTAACAGATAATGTGAACATATTTTTGATGCAGATGCAACACTTTTTATCTTCTGATCCTAGTTGCTCCAGTACAACAGAGTACACAAATTCAGTCACTTTTAAATACCTGAGTAGTCCTATAGAAGAAGTATCACAGATGCAAAGTTAAATGGTCTGTTGGACTGGAGCTCTCACACATGGATGATAAAAACAATTGGTTTTTACTGAACTGTTCAGGACTTTGAATGGTAAGGGCTTGACATTTCTTTAAGACAGGTCAGGAAAACAACCAAAATATTTGAGAATTTGTACAGTAATCAAATGAGGAAAATTGATCTTTCATACTGTTGAGTGAATAAGTAATTTTCCTGAAGCATCAGAGAAACTAAAACTTTAAAAGACAATGACTGACAATAATTACACATGCTTCTTAATGCAGTATGTGCCTGTGTACACACCTTTGTGTGGTCCAGGCAAGACTAAGGCATTTATAACTTCTCTTTCATATATAGATCCTTTCTGTCAGATACTGTCAGAGCTCATTCAGCAGCTAGTCATGGATTTACAGGGAGTAGTACATCTTGCACTTTAAATAAGCAGGAAATAAATTATGTTTGATACCTCTCTTCTTTCTACCAAACTTAGAATAAAAAAAATATAGGTTCAAATTTAGAAGATGAGAAGACAAACACGGGCTACACAGATGATTCAAGTTTTACTACTGTATGGAAAAGGCCTCATCAGGACAAGGGCAGAACCCAGCTATTAAATTGCTGGAACTCTTTGCAAGCAGGTACCAGTAAGACCTCATCAGAAGTGCTACATGCAAATCTGATGATTCATTTGCAAGAAATATGATTCAAGTTGTCACAAGAACAGGAAAAGGATGCTAAGAAATTTAGGAAAGAGAAAGCTTATTTATATTAGCAACAAAACCAGGTTGGCTTACATAAGTACTGCAGTACAATGACAGGGAGTAAGACTGCTCCTTAAATGTCAGAGGAAGTGTCATAAAAAACACTTAGAATGAAAGATAACTCTTACACACACACACACAAAAAGAGGGTACACTTTGAAGAGAGATCAAATATTAGAAGCCTTATTGTCCTCACAGTACAGATTCTGGTCAGACATCTAGTAGCAGCAGAAAATGTAAGCCATCTAACTAAAGACACATACAACTGTACCACACAAGTAAATGTCTTTTAGTTTAATTCTACATCCATTTATTTTTCCCTTAGGTGACAATTTGTTTTCAAAATGCCTAAGTGTATCGCATAATCAGCATAAATATTCAAATACATAGCCATAAAAGTTGTGGTAGTGTATACACTGATGTACCATGGTCTTAGTTTCTTCAGTTTATTATTCTGCTATGAAAACAGTTAAATGCTACACCACTAGCCTCCAACATGAAAAGAAATTAATTTGTTCAATACACAACTCAGTAACTCTTGGACCTGATTACTAAAACAGAATAACAATAATAAAAATAACAGGTAACCTGACTTTGGTAATGAATTTTAAAAAGTATTTGGCTTGTCTTTTTAAACATACAATATGGGAAAAGGTTAGAGGATCCTAATAAGCAATCCCCAAAACACATATCAGTTTTCAGATGATTCTCCCTCAGATTAGGTTCCAGAACATATATCCATTAGCAATGTCACTCTGTCCTGAGACTAGGTGAGACAGAATTAATTTTTACAAGAAGCTGGGAGGAGGCACACCAAGGACAGGTGACCTGAACTAGCCAAGGGGATATCTGATGCCATATGACATCATACTCAACATATATCTGAGGGAGTTGGACAGTGGGAAGAGATACCAGGCTGTGGGACCAGCTGCATATCAGGTTCCAAATGTCACGCAACTGCTTGTGCATCACTCACTCTGTATGCTCTTTCAATAGTATTCTTGTTATTATTAATTTCTTCTCTTATTGTGTTGTCCTATTCAACTCTCTTTATCTCAACAGGAATTTTACCTTTGTCTTCTAACCCTCTTCTCCATCTCACTGAAGGAAGGAGGAGTAAGTGAAGGGTCTTGTGGTGCTTAGTTGTTTGCTGAAGTCTAAACACAATATATTCCAACATTTGAACTATTTTAGATCTAATGAATCAGCTGAAGTAATACATAGAGCGTTGATATACCAGCCAACTCTTTTCCTCTGGGAATGGCAGAGTTCATACAAAAAGCTGAAAAATCCCTTAAATACTCACTGTTGGGTAAAACTTTGAGAAACAAAAAATAAGGCATTGTTCAAAATGGCAAGGCTTCACAAAATGAAAACACCAGTGTAGCAGCTGTCATAACAGAAACCCATATGAAATCTCTTTGCTGTTGGTTTCTGTGAAGAAATACAAACTTTAAAGGCCACGACTGGATAATAATCTTATAGACCCTCTTAGGCATTCCTACCTCTCCAATTTCTGTGTACGTTTCCCTGCTTTGTATCAAGGGTATTACTCTTTTTATCACACTTGTGTGCACAGTAGCTAGTAACACAAATAGTTTCCATGAACCAGGTGATGGAGTTGTCACCTGAATCATTCCATTATTGGGATCACTACACACGTCCTGAATTTGTAATATTCAGCAACTCCTAAAAAAGAGCTTATTTCAAGTTGCTTTTGAAAGAGATGAAAAATCTTCACAACACAATTATTAGTAAACAACTGAAATGCACACTGTTTTTCTATTTTGCGTCGTGGAATTATTATTGTTATGGCATTTAACCTACATACTGACACCGAAAGTGATGTAAGAGACTGTGACAGCAACTACTGTAGATGAGAGCAAATATTCCTGCTTGCCAGCTGAAGCCAATTCACCTGGCTGGCCTTGGCAAGGTACACAGCAAGGTCACAGTAACTTCACTGCCCACAGCAACCAACTGTCCCAGACAGCAGCATCGGGTGAGGTGGCTCTTCCTGAGTCAGAATACCGTGCATCACCAATTCAGTACAAGAACATCGTGCTCTCAGAAATAGTAATAGAAGCTCTTGTGACAGTGGAATAGCAGATTAAGATCTGACAATGAACTGGAGTTGAAAGAGAAGAATTATGGACAACATTGTTCTTCAGACAAATGATTTTGACGACAAATAGGCAGGAAAAAAAAAAAGAATTGTGGAAAACGTTAAAGAAAAAAGGACAAAATCATTGCTTGTTGCAAAAGAGAAAATTCCAATCTGCTTCAGAACTATCCTACTCTGCTGAACAAGACAGATCCATAAATATCCTTCCTTAAATAAAACTTAAGTAAAAAAAGATAATATTTCTCCTCTGCTCTATAAGGAAAATGTTTAACTCCATCCTGATGGGGTGTCCAACAGCAACATGTCACCAAAGACGGCAAAGGACACGATATTTAAAATAGATATTGTTTTCAGATAGGCAGATTAGTGATACTCCATTTTGCAAATCAGAAATGCAGAATAGTACCATGAGGAAAAGTCTGTTCATTGTTTTAAATATGTTCCATATGGTCTTTCAGGTTACAGTGTTTTCATAGCCTTTAAGGAAAGAGCAAGAAGACTGCAGAGAAAAACACCTCTTATTAATCTTCAAAAAACACTAAAAAGCACCTTTCAGGGCATATGAAAATTCAGATCCTGGCAGCTGTTACTAATGATAATTTATGAGTTATAAACCAGCATAGTTAGAGATTTTCTGGAAAAGCATCTGCATTCAATCTGGAATTTCAGAACTTAACTGAAACTAAAAGTGTGCCAGAGGCATATGTTAGTTTGTTTGTTTATCTTTTAATCAATTAATTGCCTTATTTTAAATCTGTTTTGCATGTGGGCAAAAGCTGGGGGTTGTGTGTAGATTTCCTGTAACTAAGCTGATTTTTGCAATAAATAACATGTTGATTCTTAACATAATTTTACTCTCATAAGAAGGTCACTGTTTCCTTATCCTCCCCTAAACACCTCATTGAGTACAGTTAGATAACAAGCTTTAAAGGACAGGAAATCCAAAGAGTTTCTAAGATGAAAACAAAAAATAAAGCTACTTGGGCATTCAGTGAAAGGCCTGCATTCAGAGATTCATGAGGAATTTTACATCCTCATACAATCCTCAGCTCATGGTCACAGAAAAGGCAACAAGCTAAATATGAGGAAGTTTACCATCCTATTGTGAGTTCAGCAAAAACTACAAGCACAGTTACATTTCATTTTCATCCAGAATAAGCTAACTACTACATATGGATGTATCTTATTCATACAAAATGGGTTCTAAAGTGATGATTTTCATCAGAAGCTTCCGATGAGTGCCCAAACAGAATAATACTTAGACTAATATGTCTCAGTCACTTGGTTGATACAAGTGCATGTGGCTAAAAATGACATATACCTTGTAGTCACTGTTTATATCAGTCCTTTGTTAAAAAGCACCTTGGAAAGCTAATACACTGACACACACAAATAAAGTCAATGGCATATAGCTCTTACTAGGAATAACAAATCTGTATGACTGCTTTCACTTTAGAGTTACATTACGTTTGAAGTGCAATCCAGACAAGATACTGACACTAGCAATTTCCCCTGCTTTTTTTCTCTCATGCAGTACCTATATTACATGTATCCATTTTATCACTTTGAATTTTCCGAAGTTCCTGACACTGACTACTCAGTGCAGATGAAGTCTGCACACGACACAGAAAATTACTAGTGTAAACTGTTGAGAAGGTTCTGCTTATTATATTTAATGACGATTCTTTACAAGTATGGTATATTTACATGGAGATGTATTCATTCCTTTTTATAAGTTATTTAGGGAAACATTATTTGAAACAGAATCCAAGGAATAGATTCAAATATTCCTCGGAAAAAAAAAACCAAAACAAAACAAAACAAAGCCAAAACCTAAGCTGTATTCTCTTCCATAAGCTCTGACCTTAAGACTGAAGAGCCATTCTTCCTCCCATAAAATGAATGAAGAATTCTCTGATCTTTCTAAGCCGTTTTTTGTTCTTTTCAGAGACTTTCCAATGGATTTGCATTATGGCACTCTTTCCTGAAGCTCTTTTTTATATTCTCCTTGGAAAAAAAAAAACAAACCCAAGCCTTACATTTTTTTTTCTCTATAGAAGAGTGACCTCTGCAGTCAGTCTCTGCAGAGTTCTTTATGCTGCTCTTTAATCTCTTTTTTCAGCCTCACAGATTTGGAGAGGTGGGGGGCAAGGGGTGTGGAGAAGAGAGGAAACAGAAAGAAAAACAAAAAAGTGATCAGCCTCTTGGAATTCCACTATCAAGCATTTCAAATGTAGATGGTTTCCCTCTCCCTTTCCTTTGCTGAAGGATGAAAAATGGTTCCAGGTTTTGAGGAAACAAAAAACAAAACCATCACCAACAAAAGAACCATACCACCATGCCTTCCTCAGCAGTACTGAAAGAAATTTAATCCTGAAACGTTCACACAAATGGTGACCCCTTGGAATCTGTGGAAAAGGATTCTGAACCTACTGCCGACTGTAAGTTAAATTATCAGTGGGATGATGCTGCCCTCTGTAGTGCACTAACAGGAGTGTATACAAGATACATGGAGATTTGTTGTTTGGGGGGGTTTCTTTGTAGAAGTAAGGCATCAGCTGTGTCCAGTTTCAGTTACGTTACTTCAAACGCAGACAAACTGAAAAGAACTCAGGGAAAAGTAGAAGCACAAAGTTACATACATGCAATGTGAATTACTAAAAAATTGGAAAAAGTATTTGTTTAGAATAAAATAGATGACAAAGGGCATATACTTCACATCTTGATATACTCAGAAGACTGTTATAAAAATGAGATCTCTGCTCCATGGCCACTTCACATGGTAAAAGTTAGTAAATAGACTGCTTTGTGCTAAGGGAGATTTAGTGTCAACATCTACACAGCCGGAAAGATGCAAAACATACTATCACAAAGACACAGAAAAGAAAAAAACTAACAATACATTTCTTTTATGTTCCAACAAAATGCAGTAAAAAGCAGCACTAGAAACAGTCCTCTTCACAAACTCCTTTTGAACATCAAGATCAATTCAAAACCACAATAACCACCTAAGCTTATGCAAGTACAGAAAGGTGCAACGATTGTAAAATAAGTGTTAACTAGGCATTTGTTCATGACCATGTTCGCCATACACACTACAAAAGCTACAGAATTCAGTATAGAACAAATAAAAAAAAAGAATCCTAAAAGCCTTTCTACTTGTAACTGAGTGAAAGCAGAAAATTTGCTTTGCACTTTCAACGTTGTCGGTGCAGAAAGTGTTGTCTCTTTCTGATTTACAACATCTTGTTCTAAACAAAGAAGTCTCTGCTCCTGGTAAGAAAAAAAATCTTAGTTTTGAAAGAATGAGTTACAAAAGAGTAACGAAAGAAACTTAATGTTTCATAAATCTACTCAAGACAAAGATATTGCAAGTAGAATGGACTGCATCAGAGTCTAAAAACACAGCTTTGGGTTTCTATAAAATCACCAAGCTGACTCTTCATTTCCTCAGTTTCTGTTTTCCGACAGCCTGTAATACTCTACTACCTAGAGATGTCCCTCATATTTTCCTTTCTCTTCTATAATGTATCCTTCTATGTCTCATCATCTAGCTGTTGTCATTATGAGATTTCTAGTCTAAACTATCATCGAATTTACTCATTTTTTTTAAGTAATTTAAATAGCCAAACAGTGCCTCAAGACACATAAGAGCTATATGGTCACACCAGTAAGACTACTGCAGTCATCTATCTCTGCATGTTTCATTAGATACATAAGAAAGCCTATTTCTTTGTCTGACAGAATAAATATGTATTGAATTTGGTTAGCCAATCTCTATTTTGCATATCTCTGTAAGCAAAAAAAAAAATACAAATTTATGGTAAGTAATGTCATACAATTTAAGTCTAAGCATTGGTTTCAAATCCAAAATAAAAAAACAAAGTAGCTGAAAACGGCAATGTAGAGATTATAAAGTCATCACTAACTTTGTTCTATTTAATATATTATCTATAATTTATTTGGGTTTTCAATTTTGTGGGGACTATTTTTTCAATTTAATCTTTTTCTAAAACAATGTAATAAATTGTGTAGTCAAAACAGGTATTGCAAAAAAGAAGAGAGAAGAGGACAAAAACGAAGACTAAATTATATTAAAATGTGCAGAGAGAGAGTTTTAGAGAAAGATCTCGCTTCAGCGAGAAATTTTTTGTTATTTATTGTTCCATAAAAGTCATAAAAATGAATGATATAACAGTTATTACATAAACAGAACGAACTATATTTATAGTTGTGCATCTATTAAGAAGCATTTTTACAATCAGGTAATATTTTATCACTGTCATCTTCAGATCTATTCTAGACTTGTATTTAAAATGCATAGTCCACAACTACCACATTAAAATCCCACATCTTACAAATCACAATGTAAACTAAAACCTCTTCTCTATTAAGCCAATTTGTAAAACCTGAGACGCTATTTAGCATTACAATTATTTCTATGTGAGGGAAAAAAATAATAAGAAACAAGGTAAAAGATGTTCATATTAGATTTTTTTTAAAATTCTGATGTTCCAAAAATGCAAGAAAAAAAAAATACAATTCCAACTTAAAACTGGAAGCCTTGTGGGTTTTAGGGGGTATTTTAACCATGTTTAAGTGGTAAAACCAGTGTATAAATACTTCTGAAACTTTTTGTGAAGCTGTTTAGAAGTGCCATAAATTTAGTCACTAGCCACAAATACTACACATTGTCCTTAACAATTAAGAGCTTGGTGACCCCATTAATGTTTACAAGTATATAAAGGGTGGGCGTCAGCAGGATGAAGCCAGGCTGTTCTCAATGATGTTCAATGATAGGACAAGGGGTAGTGGGTATAAACTGGAACACAAGAGATTCCAAAGAAATACAAGGAAGAATTTCTTCATTGTGAAGGTGACAGAGCACAGAAACAGGCTGCCCATAGGGGTTGTGGAGTCTCCTCTGAAGACATTCAAAATCCATCTGGACANGTATAGGACTAGATGATCATTCAAGGTCCCTTCCAATCCTTAAGAGTCCTCGATTCTCTCTCTAAACTACGTATTTGGTCAAATTACAGTAAACCTTAGAGAAGTATCCAGTAAATTAATCCAAGAAGCTTCTCCCTGTGATGTATACAAGAACCAAAGGAGCAGTTAAGGGGCATGATGCTTGCTGGGGTTTGTATTAAGAAGAGAGAATGCTGAATTTTTCATCTTTTCATACCTTTCACCTCAGGGTTTGGCGGTCCTAGAACTGTATTTATTGTCTAGAAATAGGATGCATTTATAACTTTATTTTATGATTGAACTTTTAGAGAGGTAGAAACAAAACAAGTTAGTAAAAAGGATAGTTTCCATAAAGACAGAGCTATAGTTAAAATTCTGAATTTGTATTTTTAGAGAGAGAAAGTAGTTTGATTTTCAATGTTCTGAGTAACCAATTAGTTCCATCTATACAATTCTTAAAATAGATATCTTTCAATATTAACTAACACAGAACATATCAGAATGACAGATATATAAACAACACGGTAAACTGAAGAGGAATGAACCAATGAACCAGCACACGATGTTTCTTTCTAACTAAGGTCTAAGGATCCCACACACACCTTAGACTTCCAAAGTATCAGTAATTTGTTTAATATTACCTTAGATCTACTGATCTTTGAAAGAAATAAGTCAATTTCCTGGAAGACTATATACCATACATTGAAGCTACCCATACCTCATGTATCCATATACTCTGCAACCCTTTACCCCATTCCAGTTTTCACAAGTATCTACATTTTATTTTATTTTATTTTATTTTATTTTAATTTGTTTTATTTTTTAAATAAGAGTTTTGGCAACACTGCAAAGAAGACCAATACTTGGGCTAAAATTTTGCACGCAGTTGTCTGCCTCAGACTTTGCTTGTAAATTTACTTAATTTTTGGCAAAACCAATTTCTCTTTTTCTGAGAATTCTCAAGGACCGTTATTTGTTTTTCTGCTACCTTTTGCCTCACTTACTATACACCTTCTGAAAAATGCTCTGACAAATCAGTACATTGTCATGTAGTCAAGGAATGTAGGATGGTGACAGTTAAAAGCAGATACATCCTCTTTAACTTCTGTGCCTGAATCCGTAGGCTTAAGCTCAATAATGTTATATGAGTAATTAATTCAGGATCATTTATGAAACATGCATTGATTCCACAGACTGCTATGCCATCAAGCCACAATTAGATATTCCTTGAAATTACAGCTGAATCTTCCTTCTTACAACAGCAGCACTTCAAACAAGTGCACTCTCAAGACTGAGCATCGATGGTGAAAAAAGAACTGCAACCACTGTTACCTATAGCAGTTTCTCACATATGTGCATCTTGCATGTGGCATTTTACTCTCTCTTTTGTCTTGCTGACATTTATAAAAGATCAAATTAGCATGGTGAAAAAGTATCTTGAGTTTCGTATGTGATATTGCCCCAGCATAATGTCTGGTTCCTGTTGGTTTGCAAATAATGATGGATCATAAAGACTTAGTTTTACTTCTGTTGTACTTTTGTTGGGAGTTAAGGGAAGGTAGTAGCAAAGTACAAAGATACTGTGAAATGTGAAGTCTGGGTTTTTGAACCAAAAAACTCACAGTAGTATGAAATCCATTAACAATCAGGTTATTGAAACATTTGCTAACATGCTACAACAAATACACACAATGCTGGAATTAATGTCACAAATGAGACCACAAAATATAAGACAAATTAGTTCACATTCATTCATTTGAAATGGTAAGTCTCTTTCACCTTTAGGCCAGTCAAATCCTTTGTTGATAGCCACTCTATTTATCCTTGAACCTAGAATCTGTTTTGACTTGAAAGGTCATGTATCTTGAGATGCAATTAAGGACAAAAGGCCAGTGGTGCTCTCCAAAAGATAGTCTATCAGTGTTTTCTTAGTTAGAAGCGAAAAAAAAAAAAAGAGAAACAAATTATAATCACTGAAAAATTGTTTCTCTTCTTCCAATGTCACATCCTCGTAATGCATAAGATATGTGTCTCATTCATTAATAACACAGAGACAACTTTAAAAACTTGGAAATAGCTTTTAAAGTCTTGAAGGTTTAAAGTAAATATTTTAGATACATTTTTTAAAGAAATACCTCAACAAAAGAAAAAACATGGAAAAAACAAGACCGGAGCAGTACTTCTAGCTTCTCCAAAACAATTAATTTAGGCAAATCGTTATCCAAACAGGTAAGACGACACGAGCTTCTAATGGCTGCATGAAAAACAATACCACATCAGTGTAATTTGATGCAGGATAACTCAGTCCTCAAATAACTAATATGAGAACTTTCAAATTAATGAATTAAAATAAAACCTTAAAAAGCAGGTACTCCCTGCAATCAAACTAGAAGCTCTTTTTAGCTATACCAAGCAAAGAACTCAATTAAAATAAGTAGTTGCATCTGATTCCCTGATGGAAAGATGAAATTACATCACTGCTAGCAGCAGCAACCGAATGGCAGACATTAATCATGACATGAACTTTACAGTATATTGCAGGATCAGCAAGTAACACATAACTAGATTAATTTCAATAATTTAGTGAGCAACTTGGAAGCTACATTTTCCATCTACATTTACAGGGAGGATGTTTAACAGTGTCTACAAGTACCAAGTGTTTAAAAATCTAAAGTACTAATGAATACTTAAGCCATATGGTCAGCCCAGAATGCATACACAAAGTATACCTACAATACTCATCTAGAAATTAATATATTGCTGCTAGACTGATACATATTAATTATTTTATATAGGTAGGGGCTCCTTTTATCTGCATATTAGATTTACAGTAAATGAAACTTAGATTAATCAAAACCATACAAACCTACAATTAGAAACTATTGATAAATTCTCTCACTTTAAATGGCTATATTTCAGTAATTTAACTGAAATGCATTTCTCTTTACCAAGTATTAATGTAAAATTACACAGACGATTGGAAAATAAGACTAAAGTCAATACTGATCTCATGACCTGCTATATTGCTTTTTTGGTGGATTTTATGAGTATAGCTATGATAGTCAATATTTTAAATACTGTACTCTGCTACCTGTCTAGGATAAGACAGAAACATAACTCAAACTTCCCCAGCTACATGAGAAGTGATAGCACTTAACATTTTCTAACCACTCCATCTCCCAGAAAACTGTCCTCCTGACTTATAACAGTATCAATTTCTCACAACAGTAACTCTAGGAAGTTAGTTGTGTCCTATAACCTCAAACTTTCAGAGGAATTAAAGTACATCTTACACTTTTTAGATGTTCAAATCCATCCCTGTTTTTACTTTTGCAAGACACACACAGAGTTAGGTCCTTCCAAAGCCTAAGGCATTTGAGAAAAGTAAATCTTCCCATCTTGACACACTTAGTTCCCTTCTACTCTGGAGATGCACATCCACCTCTTCGACTCCTCAGCTCTGTTAATTTAATTTCCTTTTTCTTCATTACCCATAATTCTCCTGAGTTCCATTTTATGAACTAGACGTAACTTACTAGGATTAAAGATGCTGCAAAAAAGGTATATAGTCATTTCTGGTTTTCACTGCAAACGGTGGTAACTACTGAATGGGATGTACTAAACTTGTTGCTCAAGCATATCTGAATGATAATAAATCATTACCTTCAAGCACATAGTTACAAGAAAATAATAAAAAAAAAATCAAAAACCTCTTAGAAATAATGTCGGAGATCTTTTTGGTGACTTAGGCCTAATATAATTACTGGCTTTTCACATGGGGAAAAATAAAAGACAGAAGCAGAAACAGACATTGAGTTTCACAGCTTAAAAAAAATCCCATACCCAAAATGAATCAGCCAAAAAAAAAACCAAACCAAACAAACCCAAAATAACCCCATATTTACATCTGTGTGCATCAATGTTTTGTGCTTGTTTAAACACTAAAAAAAAGAGCTCTCTATGCCCATAAAAGATAACTCATTAATAATATGGCTCCAAGAAACTCCCTTTTTTATCTCCTGTTTCTGACAACACAGGGACATCTCTGTAGAGCAGGTCCACTCAAAACCCTAAACACTTGACAGCAGTCTGAAATCTAGATATACAAGGGTGCAATACACCACTTCTAAAGTATTACTAAGGTGCAGCATCTGAAAAAGTTTACCAAAATACATATTTTCAGTCTAAGTCATATTACAGCTGTGTATCTTTTCTATTAAATGTAATTTCAGGTTCAGTAGATTTCCAAATTAATCTATTAACATTTAATTTCAGTAGCTAAACAGAACTTGTCTGAAGATATGGTTGGCCAGGCTCACTCCCTGACACATTTCGGAGTACTTTCACAAAAGCAGGGTAAGTAGTGGAGGTTAAATTGAGCTTGAATGTCCTTCATATTTGTTTGGCATCACTGTAAGGTCTTTCCATTGTGCTCTGCGTCCTGTCTTTCAAGAGAAAATGTACAAGTTCTTTTTTTATCTTCTCTGTCTTTGGACCACATTTCATAATTGATAACACAGCACAGAAGCAACACAGCCTACCCTGACTCAATACAGAGGTGCTGGGATACACAGCTACTTAAAGATCCTCTTATGGCACAAGAAAACACTGTATTTGCTTGAGAGAAGGGAGAAACATACATAGACTGTATTTATAGACATAGCTTGGAACGATACATACACTGTTTTTCAGCGTTTCTCTCTCAGAACGTTTTGTTTTTAAACGCTTCCCTCCATGCCCTTCAAGCTCCACAGAGACCCTAGGCTCACCATATTGCCTTTTCAGCCCTCTGATACTATCAAGGGCAAAATGCGTATTTTTAAATAGCTTTATTTACTAAAAAATACAAAACCTCACCTCTTTTTTTCTTTCAATATAGTAAACTCAAAATATTAATGAGGTTTATATGTAAGCTTATCAAAAGTATCTGTTTCTTCTCTTTGATCCTAAGCTGCTACTAATACCGTCATGTTAAGTTGAATCACAGCACTCTTCCCTCACAAAAAAAATGGAATCGGAAAAATCATTAATCAGATCAAGTGAAGAAATTACAGTAAGGTTGACCAGACTCAGACAAAGGGTAATTAGAAGTATAATTTCCAGTGTGAAGAAGTAGGAGTTAGGATTCATGAGAAAGTACAAAGCAAGCACTTTTTTTCTTTTGATAGGATCAATGTAGTGTATGGAAGGAAATGGTATTTTCATGCTCCTAAGGAAGTCCTACTCTTTTTCCTCTTAAGTAATATTCAGTCCTAACAAAATATGAGTCTTCTTACTTAGAAGAATCCTACCCCAACAATCTCTGTTGAATAATCACTGAAATAGCTGTTTATATAGATATATCTATGTTCTCCAAAACAATGAAAGTGTCCTTCGCTGGTGCTTAGCATCACACATTTTAGATGGTGTCAGTGGCACTAAAGACTAAGATAGAAGCAGGAGAAAATCACTCACAGCCATCTATAACCAGCAACATTTTAGTCCACATTTACCTGTGACAGAGCGAAAATATATGGTATCCCATGTGACTGACCTCTACTTCGAATTATTTAAATCGTGACAAAAAACAAATGTGAGAACTTTAACAAAAATCTAGCTCGCATATAACTGAGCCTAGAAAGCCTAAATCACAGAATCACAGAANTATAATCACTGAAAAATTGTTTCTCTTCTTCCAATGTCACATCCTCGTAATGCATAAGATATGTGTCTCATTCATTAATAACACAGAGACAACTTTAAAAACTTGGAAATAGCTTTTAAAGTCTTGAAGGTTTAAAGTAAATATTTTAGATACATTTTTTAAAGAAATACCTCAACAAAAGAAAAAACATGGAAAAAACAAGACCGGAGCAGTACTTCTAGCTTCTCCAAAACAATTAATTTAGGCAAATCGTTATCCAAACAGGTAAGACGACACGAGCTTCTAATGGCTGCATGAAAAACAATACCACATCAGTGTAATTTGATGCAGGATAACTCAGTCCTCAAATAACTAATATGAGAACTTTCAAATTAATGAATTAAAATAAAACCTTAAAAAGCAGGTACTCCCTGCAATCAAACTAGAAGCTCTTTTTAGCTATACCAAGCAAAGAACTCAATTAAAATAAGTAGTTGCATCTGATTCCCTGATGGAAAGATGAAATTACATCACTGCTAGCAGCAGCAACCGAATGGCAGACATTAATCATGACATGAACTTTACAGTATATTGCAGGATCAGCAAGTAACACATAACTAGATTAATTTCAATAATTTAGTGAGCAACTTGGAAGCTACATTTTCCATCTACATTTACAGGGAGGATGTTTAACAGTGTCTACAAGTACCAAGTGTTTAAAAATCTAAAGTACTAATGAATACTTAAGCCATATGGTCAGCCCAGAATGCATACACAAAGTATACCTACAATACTCATCTAGAAATTAATATATTGCTGCTAGACTGATACATATTAATTATTTTATATAGGTAGGGGCTCCTTTTATCTGCATATTAGATTTACAGTAAATGAAACTTAGATTAATCAAAACCATACAAACCTACAATTAGAAACTATTGATAAATTCTCTCACTTTAAATGGCTATATTTCAGTAATTTAACTGAAATGCATTTCTCTTTACCAAGTATTAATGTAAAATTACACAGACGATTGGAAAATAAGACTAAAGTCAATACTGATCTCATGACCTGCTATATTGCTTTTTTGGTGGATTTTATGAGTATAGCTATGATAGTCAATATTTTAAATACTGTACTCTGCTACCTGTCTAGGATAAGACAGAAACATAACTCAAACTTCCCCAGCTACATGAGAAGTGATAGCACTTAACATTTTCTAACCACTCCATCTCCCAGAAAACTGTCCTCCTGACTTATAACAGTATCAATTTCTCACAACAGTAACTCTAGGAAGTTAGTTGTGTCCTATAACCTCAAACTTTCAGAGGAATTAAAGTACATCTTACACTTTTTAGATGTTCAAATCCATCCCTGTTTTTACTTTTGCAAGACACACACAGAGTTAGGTCCTTCCAAAGCCTAAGGCATTTGAGAAAAGTAAATCTTCCCATCTTGACACACTTAGTTCCCTTCTACTCTGGAGATGCACATCCACCTCTTCGACTCCTCAGCTCTGTTAATTTAATTTCCTTTTTCTTCATTACCCATAATTCTCCTGAGTTCCATTTTATGAACTAGACGTAACTTACTAGGATTAAAGATGCTGCAAAAAAGGTATATAGTCATTTCTGGTTTTCACTGCAAACGGTGGTAACTACTGAATGGGATGTACTAAACTTGTTGCTCAAGCATATCTGAATGATAATAAATCATTACCTTCAAGCACATAGTTACAAGAAAATAATAAAAAAAAAATCAAAAACCTCTTAGAAATAATGTCGGAGATCTTTTTGGTGACTTAGGCCTAATATAATTACTGGCTTTTCACATGGGGAAAAATAAAAGACAGAAGCAGAAACAGACATTGAGTTTCACAGCTTAAAAAAAATCCCATACCCAAAATGAATCAGCCAAAAAAAAAACCAAACCAAACAAACCCAAAATAACCCCATATTTACATCTGTGTGCATCAATGTTTTGTGCTTGTTTAAACACTAAAAAAAAGAGCTCTCTATGCCCATAAAAGATAACTCATTAATAATATGGCTCCAAGAAACTCCCTTTTTTATCTCCTGTTTCTGACAACACAGGGACATCTCTGTAGAGCAGGTCCACTCAAAACCCTAAACACTTGACAGCAGTCTGAAATCTAGATATACAAGGGTGCAATACACCACTTCTAAAGTATTACTAAGGTGCAGCATCTGAAAAAGTTTACCAAAATACATATTTTCAGTCTAAGTCATATTACAGCTGTGTATCTTTTCTATTAAATGTAATTTCAGGTTCAGTAGATTTCCAAATTAATCTATTAACATTTAATTTCAGTAGCTAAACAGAACTTGTCTGAAGATATGGTTGGCCAGGCTCACTCCCTGACACATTTCGGAGTACTTTCACAAAAGCAGGGTAAGTAGTGGAGGTTAAATTGAGCTTGAATGTCCTTCATATTTGTTTGGCATCACTGTAAGGTCTTTCCATTGTGCTCTGCGTCCTGTCTTTCAAGAGAAAATGTACAAGTTCTTTTTTTATCTTCTCTGTCTTTGGACCACATTTCATAATTGATAACACAGCACAGAAGCAACACAGCCTACCCTGACTCAATACAGAGGTGCTGGGATACACAGCTACTTAAAGATCCTCTTATGGCACAAGAAAACACTGTATTTGCTTGAGAGAAGGGAGAAACATACATAGACTGTATTTATAGACATAGCTTGGAACGATACATACACTGTTTTTCAGCGTTTCTCTCTCAGAACGTTTTGTTTTTAAACGCTTCCCTCCATGCCCTTCAAGCTCCACAGAGACCCTAGGCTCACCATATTGCCTTTTCAGCCCTCTGATACTATCAAGGGCAAAATGCGTATTTTTAAATAGCTTTATTTACTAAAAAATACAAAACCTCACCTCTTTTTTTCTTTCAATATAGTAAACTCAAAATATTAATGAGGTTTATATGTAAGCTTATCAAAAGTATCTGTTTCTTCTCTTTGATCCTAAGCTGCTACTAATACCGTCATGTTAAGTTGAATCACAGCACTCTTCCCTCACAAAAAAAATGGAATCGGAAAAATCATTAATCAGATCAAGTGAAGAAATTACAGTAAGGTTGACCAGACTCAGACAAAGGGTAATTAGAAGTATAATTTCCAGTGTGAAGAAGTAGGAGTTAGGATTCATGAGAAAGTACAAAGCAAGCACTTTTTTTCTTTTGATAGGATCAATGTAGTGTATGGAAGGAAATGGTATTTTCATGCTCCTAAGGAAGTCCTACTCTTTTTCCTCTTAAGTAATATTCAGTCCTAACAAAATATGAGTCTTCTTACTTAGAAGAATCCTACCCCAACAATCTCTGTTGAATAATCACTGAAATAGCTGTTTATATAGATATATCTATGTTCTCCAAAACAATGAAAGTGTCCTTCGCTGGTGCTTAGCATCACACATTTTAGATGGTGTCAGTGGCACTAAAGACTAAGATAGAAGCAGGAGAAAATCACTCACAGCCATCTATAACCAGCAACATTTTAGTCCACATTTACCTGTGACAGAGCGAAAATATATGGTATCCCATGTGACTGACCTCTACTTCGAATTATTTAAATCGTGACAAAAAACAAATGTGAGAACTTTAACAAAAATCTAGCTCGCATATAACTGAGCCTAGAAAGCCTAAATCACAGAATCACAGAATGGACAGGAATGTCACCACCCACTACTCTGGTGCAGGGTTTGCTATGTTCTGAGCATAACCATCATCATCTCTCAGAATCTAGTGTTTCCTCCAGTACCAGCACCAGTTGCTGAAGGGGTCATTTGCCTCCCTGCTGCTCATTGGGCTGTTACCACAACAGCTATGCTTCTCTGCACCATCAAAACTGACAAACAATAAAAAGCACTGAAATAAAGACTTTCATGTGACTTTGACAAAAGATAGCAGTGATTGCTCCTTGAAGAAGAACAATGGATCTTAACCACATGCAGAATGGAAGCCCCAACCCTTCAATTTAGATTTTCCCTCAAGTGTCTTACACTTTCCACTACGAACTAATCAAGCTAAAAAGGCAGAAGAGAGATTGTCATTTCTATTTTTAAATACAAAGGAGACAGGTACAATCAGGAAGAAGGCTAGCAAGATTGACACAGGTAGAATTTATGTATAACAATCATGTTGGTTAAGCAAGGCAAGCACCACTACAGACCTCCTTTTCCAGTAGATTTGCAGAGTATGTTAGTGTGCAAGGAAAACAGGCTTGAATACAGTATTTCATAAAGATGTTCTGTAATCCCATTGCTGGCCTGTTAGAAGAATATTACTAGATTTTTTGGTAATATCTTTGAAATTATTTTCATCATAAAAAGAAAAACTTACTGTCTTAACCTTTTATAAAATCCTCTGCCTCTCTCACAGCAAGCAGAACTCCACATTTAGTTCTGAATCTATACATTAATTTTTAGAATCCAAAGATGAAGTACCACCAATCACTTGCCTATTTTTTTTAAGTATACCTATACAGTCTTATAAAGGCCTTATAAAACTACCTAGATAGGTTTATAAATAAGCATCATTTAGCTTCAGAAAAATTCATAAGAAATTCAGAGGGAATGATAAAAGTCACTAATGATCCTTTTGACACTGAAGAACCTCATTTTCTTCACTTGGCATTTTCATAAAGTCATGTTATGTTTTTATGGTCAGATTCTCACACAGATGAAAAAGGCTGGACTTAGATACAGTAACATTCACAAGCAGACAGCTCAGGCTAATCTCCTATATAATGGAGGTAACTAAAATTTTAGATCACTGAAAATGGATGTCTTAAAAATAGGCACTTCAATACCAGATTGTATGGACATCTGTAATGAAGACAGAAAAAGACAATGTGAGTGCAAAACAGCAAGGAATTTACTAAGAAAAAGTGTGGCTACAATGTGGAAGAAAACTATTGGACTGTAATGAGATTAAGAGTGGAATTCCTTACAAACCATTCTGAGAATTGACCTTCAGCAAAAATTAGTTCATAACGATGACATTTGACGGCCGTAAAAAAAAAAAAAAAAAGAAAATTAAAAAAAAAGTTAGAACTGCTAGCAATACAGAGGAAGATCAGAATATCACATTTCAAGAATCGAAGAGGCTTGAAGGACCAAAGTAATAGTAATGACAAAATGCAATAGCACAAAGTCAAGGTCAAGCCCTCTGGAAAGAGGAAGAATTTCTACTGTAAGCTGGAAATAAAAGAGGAGGAGAAATACTTGGATGTATTAATCAATCAGGATGAATACAAACTGTGAGAGAGATACAGCTGTGAAAAAGGCAATTGCAACCCGGCTACATCAAGAGGGAAATTTTCAGTAGAGACGGGCATGTATTAAAGCTATTTTACAGTGAACTGGTAAGATCTCAATCGCAGCTCTATGAACATTTCTGTTTACCCATCTTAAAAAAAAATTATTTAAGCTGAAGCATGTGTAGAGAAAAGCTGCAAGAATTATGAGAGAAGCATGGAGAGGACAGCACAAACAGCATATTAAAAGAGCCTGATTTAATTAGCCTAGTAAAATGAAGGCTGAGAGGCAATGAGTGCTCTCTATAAACAAGGGATATAAGAAAAGGAGAAAAACTGTAAAGCTACAGGCACACAAAGAAGAGGATACTAACAAACAGAGTTGGGAACTGGAAGTCCTTGTCAACAAGTGAACAGTATTCTGAATGCTTTTAGCAGCAAGGGGGCAAAAAAACATCACAGGAGGCATTTTTGTATGGTTATACTCAAGACTACTGTTGTTGAAGGCCAGAAGATCCTGTCAGTCCTCTTTTCTATAGGACTGTAACTTACCCATATTCAAAGGTCAAATGCCACTATCTTGACTATCATTCTTTCACATTTTCTCTTTTCCTATATATAGTGCAGAAGCACAAGACTATTTGCATGCATTTCCCCAGGGACTCTAGAGCAAAGGCTAAAAAACAAACATTATCTGACATAAACACTAGTCTACTCAAAGGTGTAGAAGTACTTTTATCAGGCTCCCCTTTAAACAAAACCCAGAGTATTTTTACATCTCAGTACAGCAGCAGCAGACAGCAACTTTACAGATCATGCTGTTCTGCATCATTAACCAGTCTGCCAATTCTAGCTTTTTCTCTTCATTCTTATATTGTAATTCCACAGAAAGCTAGTAATAAACTAACATCTGTCCCATGATGCATTCCAGAACAAACTAAATCAACTAGTCAATCACTAACCACGTTATTTAGTTTAAGCAGGCTCTGAGTGATCCTGGCAATTTACATAAAGTTTTAGTCTTTGAAGAAAGGTGTAACTTTGTCATGTAAAAATGACATTAAACACAAATACTTTCTCAATTTTAGTATTTAAAAGGTAAACAGCTAATGCATTTTTAAAATAAGGTTACACTTTGAAGATAAACAAACAAACAAACAAATAAAGCGCTTAGAAACAGTAACACCTGAAAAGAGTTCTCTTCAATTTGCTTAGCACCTTCACCACTAACTGGAACCAGCCAAGGTCATGCACCTGAACAATTAGAGAGACCAGACAGTAGCTTGACACATGCCATTGCAACCTACTTCACGCCTAAATCTTCCAGATCTATTCTGTGTACTACACCTGTCATACTTAAATGAATCTACAGTTAGCAGACTACCCGCACAGACATTATTTTCATGGAGACAATGGACTGTCAAAACACTGCTTGCCCTATCCAAAAGTTGCACATGTATCCTGAAAGAAGAGCACTATGCTGTGAAAAAACATGTTATGAAACAGCTACAGAGAGAAATCCAGCACAGACTAGCAACGGCCTTCCTCAGCAATGATCCCAAGTATCCTGCAATAACTAACCAATTAGTCTGATTAAATTATGTGCATCCAGTAAAACAGACATATGGGCATATTCCAAATCCCTTGTGTTCAGACTCTTCACAAGCCTCATCCAGCCAGCTGCAGGAAAACCCATACATACCCAAAAACAATGGAGACACTGGTGCAAGACTATAGTACTTAAACCTGGCTGCAGGTTCAGAGTATAGCTGCTAGCACAAATTTCTGGATTTCGAAAGTGGAAAGTAACAGAAATGCAGGCTTAGTTAAAAACATGAACTATATGGACCACTATATACAACCAAAAGGCTCCTATTTAGGGTACTGTCCATGGCAGGCAGGAAAGATTATGAGCTCTTTACACAGGGATGTATCAAAATACAACGGATATATTTAAGGTCTAATTCAGCCCTAGTCCTAAATTTAAATTGCATATTTTTTCACCCAATTTCAGTCACTGTTGTACTGATCATATGAACAGTTAGCAAGTACTTCTCCTTCCAGTTTGCTAGGGCTTGCACTTGCACATATTATGCTAAACACACTGATTCTAACCACTGCTGTTATTGAAAACTCAATGACAGGTTTTGTAGGCACTTGAAGCCAAATTTGATTTGAGCAATTATGGCTTCTGTATGTTTTTCACTTGCTAACTAAGTTTGCTCTTTTTCAGCTAAATTCAGTTTCTACATCACTATTCTCCTCTCTCAAAAGATCCTGAACAGGGCACATATAATTAATTTGTAATACAATGTTAGTGTCTCCATCTAGTATGTGGCTCAATCTGATGCATGCAGATGGGAAAAAGATAAACATATTAAGGAGGGCAGCCCAGTGATTGAGGACAGAAAATGGACTGTCAATACTGAGTTGGTATGAGAGAAGGTAACCTGGAACAAAAGCCGCACCTTGCTGCTTTGAGAACTATACTCCTGCAGAGAAATAGTGAACTGGATCAGGTATACTTAGAAGTCTCTCTGCATGGATGATATTGATTTGGAGGCCTTCCTTATGTAATGGCCATCTGTAACATTATAATTAGACTGAGCAGCATACATGCTAGATTCCTTTTCAACTCTGTGGGCATGCAGCCCTTCACCTAAAAGCAGACTACTGGGCATCTTTGGCAATGACCTTTCACTGTGCGGCTTGTGATTTGTCCTTACAGGCTAAATAACACTCTCTGTTTAAAAATATTTAGTCTTCTCTGGAAGTATACAATAATCTCAGCTGGCATCAATATTTCCACTAATTCTCTAAAAATCATTTAACAAGAACTGAGTCACTAATTAACATTATGAAGGAACCCAGGACAACAAAAGAAGAAGAGATAATAATTTATATGAACATTTTTTTCCCAAAATTCCCACTTTATCATTATCATTAAAAAACAGTGATACTCTGATTTTCTGTTTCACTCTAATTTTCCTCCTGCTGCTGCTGACCTGAGCAAGTCATTCTGGTTGGTATAAGAGCTACATTAAGACAGTAAGTTATTTTCCTAACATAGGGTTCACTCATTAGGTTTGAAAACGGTCACGAATAGATTTTTTATTTTAATGGTATAGTCTTTGAAAAAAAGATGATTGGGAAAAATGGCTAGAATAGCAAACTTTGAAATGAAATGCCAGATTGAAGACGCAATAATTCTTTGTCTAGCTCTTTTGTTAAATTTCAAGAGAATATTGGGCATTTGTGGATAGAAAACATAAAGATACTAATACAAGAGAACACATGTTTTAAAAATAGTATTTATACAAGAAAAATAACCACAAGATTACAAACACAGGCTATCTGGAAAATATCTGTGGAAATCCAAGTGGGCATTTACAATTATTTCAATCATAGTATGGATCTGCAGAGGATCAGGAGCAAACTCCATGCTCTGCAGACGTCTTCCATGTGCCTCAGTTTCTCATTGACATGAGAACTATGAAATATAACTGCAGGACAACTTTATCTGATTGCAGTATCCATTAATAATTTCCAAGTTGTTAATATCCACTTCCTGCTCTTGGCCATGTAAAGCACAATCTCAGGCTAGTTCCCTAAGAATATGCATTTGCATCACAAGATGACAGCCTTCCAACAGACTGCCTTTTTTGCTCTATTTCTAGATGCAATTTGTTCTGTCCAATAACCAGATTTGAAGCACATTAGCAAGAAGTTGTGAGAAACTGTCTACAGCACACACCTCCAATGTAATATTCAAGATTCAGTGTCTTCCTCTAGGTCCCAGATCACATACCACCTTATGTATGCCACTTCAATAATTACTTGATTTCACGTGCAGCTACGGCATAGCTAAAATCATAGTTTGTTACAAGCTGTAGAAATGCGCAGCCAAGTGTCATGCTCTCTATTCTTCCCGAAGGAACCTGTCAATAACTTTAGTATACTATACAATCATAAAAAATTGATAATGTCCTTTTTGTGCAAGACCAACATGACTACCTGTGGTAATGCTCAGACCTCAATTACTACAAAGATCATGGTTCAATATTTAGCCAGAAGTAATATATTAATGCTGTTGTCAAGACAGAATATACAAAAGGAAGAAAACTTCTCCCAGAAGTGGGAAAGCTGCTGCGAACAACACTGGCTCAGAACACAGAAAACAACTAGCCAAAGGAAATTTCTAGGGCATCATCTGAACGGCAGGAGGCACCAGTAAAGCAGCCTCTCCGGTATGAGGCAGTTGACAGAATGATGCATCCTACATCCGACTAGAACTATCCCTCATGGAGATTCAGAGTGTGTTGCAAACAGTATCCAGACCAGTAATACTAAACTGTAATTCTTGATGGAGATGACAGCTGTTTGGTGACAAATACCTCAGCACAAAGGTATACTGCGCAACACCAAAAAAATACATTCAATGCCCACTGCTTTCTGGATGCTATTAAGAAAGGATTCTCTTCTAGGAGTCTTCCTTTAGCAAACTTAAACATAATAAATCTTCCATTTCTACTCTTAACACAAAATTTAACTTGGAAGTCATTAAATTTTACTAGGAGCACCAAGCTGTTCCTTTGATGGGAAAAACCACAAAGAAACTAACAAACAAAAAATCCTAAACCCCAAAGTATTTTTAAGCTAATGATGCATTCCCTAAAAAAAAAAAACAAATAAAAAAAAAAAAGGCACTATGGAATTAAATTAATAGGAAGCTGAGCTGCAATAGGATGAAAAATAAGAACACTATAAAACTAAAATCAGTGTTGTACTGAATACTGGATGTCTTTGCTGTATTTCAGAAATATATTTTGTTATTCACTGTTAACAAAAGTATTGTGGAAATCAAAGGTATTATCCTAAAAAGCACACAGGACACTGAAACTAACAGCCAAACCACCCTTTCTCCTGTCATTATTATGCTTATAAAATACTTATAATATTTCACTTCCATTGCAAGACTTCATGAAGCATTTCCTTTCTTTAGATATTGTGAAAATTTCAAAGCAATATGAAACCATCAATGGACATGAAATAGAACTATGTTCTTTTAAATAGAGTTTTGAAATTAATTAAGCTGAAATACTGTCAAAGATGCTGCAATAGGAAAAAGCTGATGAACTTATAACTGCATTTCAACTGGGCACACTGTGGGAGAACATTTTTTTTTTCATATAGCAGCAGATGCTTACTGGCATTTAGAAAATTGCTCAAGTAATTGGAAGAAGTAAGCAGGCCACAACTGTACACGTTAGTGAAAGGCAGACACTGAGATAAGAAGCTTAGGTGTGTTGATAAATGTGCTTGAAAGTGGCTTTGCTTCATATATTGCTTTTTTTCTGGAGTCAGATTTATTTTCTGTGCGCTGAAGCCTTACACTTTGATTAGAAACCAACTTTTCACTTGTGCTGAACATATTTTAAACAGGGGCATTTTAAAGGCACCATTTTGTTCCTTCTGCATTTAGTGGCTCTAGATAAAGTTCATTTTCTACCACTTTACCACCTATGGGGTAGTGACAGTAATGGCTTAAACAAGTAGAACAAATGCCTGGCCGAAATAGTACACAATTCTCTGCTGCACAAAGGTGCAAGTGTGAATACCAGTTCTCAGGATAAAAACTGCCCCCAGTATCTTCAAATAATCAGCAGCGTTGAAGTGAATGTATGGCTCCATAGTTCCCACGAGCAGTTCAAGCTTACAGAACCTAACAGTACCCTTAGGCTTAAAATACAGTTTTATACTTCACAAGATTAAACCTAAGTAAACATAAAAATACAAGACAACAGAAGAAACTCTAATACATAGAAGAAACCAGAGTGTGGATGCTTGTTGGACTGTTAAGGCTACATGCACCACGTATCCTTACTTTGCCATTAACATTTGCACTTTTTAGGCATTTGTTTGTTTTCACTTCTTAAAAGATGCTAATATCCAATGATTTATTATTTATTTTTCAATTAAGGAGGTTGGGGGCTACCTTTTCAATACTGTCTTGAGAGAATACAATAAATATATTTCTTTTAAAAAGATTACATTATTCCAGTGGAACAGATTTTCATCTGTAGATTATTTGCACTTTAAAATACGATCATTTCACATGAAAATAAAATAGTTGTATCAACTCACGCTGGACTTGCACGAAAGAATTTCCAGATATCACTGCTCAAATCATCAAATGCTTATTATCATACTTTATAAATACATTCTAATAACTTCTTTCTTTTTTTGAAGCAAATCAGGGATAACAAGCAAACAGAATCTCTGACCTGAAAGCTTATATTTTTTAAAAGCTGGAAAAAATCCTGACCTGAATTCTACCATTTCTTTATCCATCATTTTCCTCATACAAGAAAAGATTCACTGTTTTCCAACAAAGAATTAGCTCTTATGAGTAATCCAGTAACAGCAATGTGGATGTCAGCATTCAAAAGAAACACTGCAAACAATTATGCAAGTTCTCATATTTCTATCTGGTAACCATGGTGAAGGATGTCCTTTAGGACAAGAAGGAGAGGCACTTGGGTCTCAGTTCAGAAAGAGCTCACTCTTCTTTAGAAGAAATGAAACCTACGCATCTCACCTGAAACTTGGGAGAAAAAGGCAAATTGAAAAATTTATGTTAAAAGTACCAAAGCTTGTGGCACTATAAGTACTTAATGCAAATGTTGCACTGGTCTCAGAAACCACATCCACTCAGGTTGAGTTGTATGTTGCAAACATGACACGGTAAACTTGCTCCAAATACAAATCTTAAAAAGGTCAAAATGTTCCAGGGTTGTCTGATATGATGATGTTTTCCAGATACATCTCCAAACACAAATGGAAGTAAAAGGCCATAGATGCAAATATTACCTTAGTCCTCAATGTTCAACTGTTCATCAGAGGTTTGTTTAAAAAAAGTACTTCCATGTTCTAATATCCAGAAAATTTTGAAAGAAAACTATTATTTATACTTTGTAAAAACATAGAGCACTTCAAATTCTGCATAACAAAGTTGTAAGAGATGAATTTGATCATAGTTGAACACGAAGACAACGTTTTTCCATTCATTTTTAAGCTTTGTTTCAAGATTATATTATTCTGTGACATTATACAGAAACAAATTTTAGTACTCACAGTAAAATTTGGGAACTGAGAGAAACTATTTGTATACTGGTTCCTCTTGCCTTACAATTCTTTCCGCCTACAGGCTGAGTTAATTAAAGTCAAGACACTTCTAAACCTTGCACAATGGATACATTTGAAGTTTATGATGAAGGGATTGTTTATAATGTCTTATGATCTAAAAGTTGGTGTTCAATAATGAATGGGGTTCTACACTTGGCCTTGGTGCTACCAGATCTTCAGAACACCACTGCAATGTTAATAAGGTATCTCCTATTTTTTTTAAAAAAAAAGAACACAAACCCTCTAGTGGTAATTAAAACAACCCCTGATTTAGAGTTTAATTAAGAAACAAGATAATGGGATAATAAAAGTCCTATTTAAAAAGCTTAACATTTTCAGTGTGGTATCTCAAGTCAATTAGCAGGCTATACTGTGCATCTTTTAAAGGAGTAGTGCCAACCCTTATTATTGGCCCTGAACATATTTGTCTAAATAGCTTCCTTCCCTGGTGCAGAAGTGGGAGTAACTAATTTCTTTTTTTTAATCATCTGAAGCAAAGAAAGAAAAACAATCCAGAAGTTCAGTGGTGGGTTTGGTTCTGGTTTGGGTTTTTAAATTTTTTTAAGAAACATGATTGAATATTTCACATCTCTAAAAAGCTAATTTATTCGACTAAGTCACACAGTATGCAAATGTCATCCAGTTTTTTAACACAAGAACCCTTATGGGACAACCTGCACTGTCCACTTCCACTGTGATGGCACTGAGGTGCTGAACAAGGACTCCATGTCAGCACACATGGTATAGACACACTTATATCTTTATGGAATTCACCCTGAACAAGGAATCTGCATCAGTAATGTCTTTATCATGGGAACAGTAATGATTTTTTGCATCACTTCAAGATTTTCTTCAAAATCACAACAAAAATTTTCCTGTTCTTTTCTTGTTGCAGCAGGAGCATACTACAGCCTCTCTGCACTCTCATTAGTGCTAATGCAGAAGATGAATTTCTGTCTACTTAACTTATTACATTAAACAACAGCTCACTCAAGTGATCTCCACGGATCCTGATAGAAAATCATGCAGGGAGACTCACAAAATGCAGCAGAGGGGAATTCTCAGTGGTTTCCTCCTAGATTAATTCAATGTAGAACTAGGGAAATCAAATACCTATTGAATCATGGAATAATTTCCTACATAAAGGCCATTTCAGCACTTTCAGTTGAAATATTTCCATATTTTTTATTTATCATTTTCAATATTTCAAGAAGTTGAAATTATTCAGGGCAAAATTTATGAAGCTGGAACAAGGGAGGAATTCTCAGACAAGAAAATGTGAAATTTTCAAAGCAAACAACATTGTATAAAAAGCCATAACTAAACCTCACAACCTAGAGACTACTGAAGAAGTCACCACCTAAATCTAAACTGATTACAAAAACACAAATAAAGAAAAGGCAAACATTCAGGACAATAATTGACAATTACTTTCTATAATGGTTCTCCTATGTTGTCTTTGCCTGAAGGACAGAAACAATCAGAATTGTAGAGCTCTAATCTTCATGTCTTTTTTTGGTGTGTTCTACACCACAGCAGTGCATTCCAGAGTAATTTCAGGCAATACGATGGAAGTAATATGTATGTTCCCCATTTTACACTGAAGGTGGCTGGCTTAAGGTTTCACCAGTATGTAAATGAAGATGCAACAGAGGTCTTCATTTGTTTACGGTAGGTGAAGGACCAATAAAAATTATAATCATAAGGCCTGAGTACTTATTTTCATTACAGGACAAGAGAAAAAAAAGTCAATACATATTTATCCTCTGCTTTTACAAACTATCTGTTCCCAATGCAAAGTGAAAATAAAATGAACAATAGCAGATCAGCTCTTCCCCCCACCAAGTGCTGTCCATAGTGTCTGGAATCACAGTGTATGCCTATTGAACAGTCAGTTTTTCCTCTAAATGCATCATCTCAATGACTGCTAAACATCTAGTGAAATCTAAGCTAACAAGCAAAATAAGTTCTCAGTAAGACACAAGCTCAGTTACTATTACCAACACCACAATTTTTAGCCATAAATTGTGGTGTATACCCACCCACAATAGAAAAACAACACTTTTCAAACCTGTATACGTACTAAAGATTTGCCAGCACATACCATGGAGATGAAGTTTTGCTCTTACTGATTTGCAAGTCTCTTCCAAGGCCACAGAAGTGTTTGCCATGGATACAATGGTTTGCACACTGAGCACATTTTCTCATTCCCTGTCCACTCTTAACCTCCTTTTCTTTAACATTTTTTCTTCTAATTTGCTACTTGAAGGAAAAAAATACCTGAAGCAAGGGTAATACAATCACTGAGTCTATTGTCTTTTAACTTGTAAGATACTACGTGTCAAACCATTATTATAGAGGGAGGGGTTCTATTTTTTGTTGTTGTTTTTGGAGAGAAGGCAGAGTGAGAGAAAGAAATGTGTTTGCTTTTTTGTAGTTACAACCCTTGAAAACCAGAAAACACAGGGGAAATCACAAACTCCACAACTACAGGAAAACAATTTATATTACAAGTCATTTTGGTATGTGAGAAGGAGTATTAGACTACTGCTACCTTACCCTTAAAGCATCAAAGATGCAGGTCGATCAGCTAGTTATTACAGGACTTTTGAGACAGTAATGTTCTCTGCAGAACAGCACACAGATTATTTTAAGTGTCACTACAGTTTAACTGTTGTCACTAGAGATAGCATAAACACTTCATTCCATGTTTTTCCTCTAGTGGGGCTAAAAACCATCTAAATCGTATTTCTAATATAACCTACTGTAATAAGCATAGTTTAACCTTTTCTCCTCTGTCTTCAAGTCATGCTTCACTCATTTGAAAAACCTCTTTCTTCTCATCTTGGGTCTTTCTGTACTTCTTAATCTCTTTAGATCGACTTAGAGCTCTGAGGATGTCCCTCGTTTAAGATTGTTTTTTTATGTAACTGTTTTAAAGTCTTCAATGTTTCAGACAATATGAAGCATTGGGATAAAAATTAATTGTTGTGATCTGTTCCTCTGTGTTGCTTAATGAAGTAAAAAGGAAAGTTGTATAGTAGTTTGACAGTCTTAATGGCTGTGAAGTGTCATTAAGTAAGATATGGCAAGTTTTATCACGCACTTCTGACTACTAAATTCACGAAACAAACAGAAGGTTTACCATGGGAGGTACAGAGAGATCAGGCAATATCCTCAAGTCACTCTTCCAGTAAAACAGCGTGTGGTTACTAAAATTGCTGTGGGAACGTGGGAGTTTGTCAGAAACATACAGTTCTAGGTGAAAATGTTCCTTAACCTTTTATATTACCACTACTGAAATAAAAAAAAAAAAAAAAAAAAAAGCACCAAGCTGTAGAGAGTCTGGTGCTCATATACCAGAAAAAAACGAAAACATTAAATTTGAAACAGTGTCATGATAAAATCTTTTATGCAGCCTTTGTTGTTAAGCTGTAGCATTTGATTCAGGAAAGAAAGTCTCCACATGTGTCCTCAAGTAATGCACTTCACTTGACTTTAATACACACTTTAATTGCAGCTGAAAAGAGGCCACAGTGAAGGGGTAAACATGAGACAACTGTTTTATTTTGAGCCAGTGCTGCATACAATTATTCTGCTCAATGGACTATTCATATGATTTTTAGAGGAAAGTAAATTTATATTTGGGTATCTGCACTGCACACACAAATTCTGCTTCGACTTCCCTCCGTGTTTTATGGTTCCTTGATAATGAAAGCATATTAAAAAAAATAGTCCTTCAGCCAAAAAAACCTGCTAGATTCAACAGATTTTAATTAACTGTCTGACACATTATTCATACTTCCTCTTTACTACATATTGTGTTACCAAATATTCACAGTTTGTGAAACAAGGGCTTACTCCTTCTAAACACCAATTAAAAAAATGTCTTTCAGGACAAAGTAAAACAGTGTTCCTCAATGGATAGCTATTACACCACCTCCATAAATACATTCCAATTTTGTACCACATTCATTATAACTGTTGCAGTAAGGAAGCCTCAGCTCTTTTAATTTCTGCAAAAGGACCAAAATGTGGTCTGGAAATGAATATATGTTAATTATTAAAATCAATACTCCAAACACAAAATTCAAGTTACCCATGTTATCTGAATTACAAAACCTGGCTTATTGAAATACAAATTAAGTCTTCTACACTAAATATAACACCAAGAAGAAAAACAAAGCAAAGCAAACCCAAAACAACACCAAACAAATCAACGCAATTTTAATTATCCATATAGCATATTTCTTTGTGCTTCCTGTCATTTACTCCATTAGGACAGTCAAGTGACACATGAGAACAGCAGAGGGTATTTGAAATTTTTATGGCTTCTCCAAGGTTATGGGTATCATAGACGTGATTTAATAAACCAGATCAGTTGGGTTGATGAAGCTTAAGGAATGAATTGGTCCTGTGCTCATACAAAAAAGAAATAAAATTGTTCATTTCTGTCAGGAAGCACCAGAACTCCTACGCCACAAAAAATTCTAAAACATCTCCTGCATGGTTGCTGCACTGCTGTAGACACAAATGGCTAGTATGAAAGAAGCTTTTCAAGAAAGCAAAATGATACACGCCATTAACTTTAGGACTAGCTCAACTCCAGCCTCTATCCATTTCTTCCCTCACTTCTCCAGAATCTCCATTTCTCTACAACCTTATTTTAAAAAATATAGCCAATTTTAAGTGAATATGTGAAGTTTCACTTACGCTGGTTTTAACTATGTAATAAACATAGTAATTCTCAAAACTCACTCATCCATTATCAAACCAGTCTTTTGCATGTGCCATATTTGTATTGCCAAAAGTAAACCATAAAGGAGTAAACTATAATAATACAGTCCAGACCTGGACAATAGCTACAGCACAGAATTAAAGAATGTGTGGATTTCTCACTTTGAGGTATTGGCCATGTCTCAGACATACTTGTTTATTACTTCAGAGTATTATGACAGTGTAAGAATAGTTCAGATTGCGTCAATTGTTACAACAGACATTACAAATGTTCTTGTTCCCTCCTGCTCACAAGAACCAGAATTAAGACATCCTGCTTCCCAGTAGACAGTGCTTGGGTTCTACTCCTGCACTTACCGTCAATGCACAGCATGATCTTTTGCTAGTATTTTACCTCCATGGGCACGAGTCTGTTTCATTAAAGATTAAAGAACTGAAATATTTCTCTGTTTTTTGTCAACGTTTTAACAATTTAAAAATAAAAAACATTCTGAAAACAGTAAATTTATTAAAAAATACATTATTTTTAAAACACTATTCCACTCCAAATTTGCAATTGGCAGCTACTGTTTAAGCTGTTACACCTCAAAGGTCTGTCTTGCATTTACAAACATCAAGAAGAGAAAAAAAAAAAACGACAAAAACTACCAAAAAACCCCCAGAAAAAACAGAATTTCATTGCAAAGATTGTGCTTCGTTGGGATTGAGAAAAGGTTCATTTTCCATTTACAGAACTTTCCCAAAGTCTCATTTAAGAATTGAATCAATAAAATAGACACAACCGCAAAGTGAGAGACATATATTAGAAGCAAGTGGTAGAACATTTCAATGTGTGATTTTTTTTTTCCTTTTAAACATGCATAATTTTTAGATTAAATAAGTGTGAAAGGCAATCGTGTTATTATTCCTGCTATGTTCTGTAGCAAACACAACATACTTTTATCACCAGTGAACGCTGCAAGTTAGGATGCAGTTTCGTGTGAAATTTGAGCAATACCTTCTACTGGCAGAACACCAGCGTTAAAAAAAATGTTCCAGCAAAAACCTACTTCCAGGCTTAGCCTCATAATAATTAATATGTTATAATATTTTTATAAACTTTTTCAATATATTA
>WBNH01011856.1:12422-40083 GCA_013401255.1 Urocolius indicus
ACAAAAAAACAACAAAACCAAAAAAACCCACAGAGCTGATTTTGGCCACAAGATCTGTCATATATTTATAACTTGAACTATCCATAACTTATCTGAGCCTTGGCTACTTCTTTAAACAGTATCAGATCAGATATACACCTGATAGATGGATAAATATGAGTATTGGCATTTTTGCAAATTCATGGATGACCATGCAAATTTTGTTGTATGGGGCTTTAAAGTGTCTTTCTACTTCACTGGTTGTTTGCACAGGGCTAGAACTCTAACAAAGAGTTTGAGGATGGGGATGAGAGGCCTGCTTTTTGACAGAAACCTATGTTCGCAGATTGCCCTGATGCAAAAATGAGTCCTTCAGCAGAGGAAAGTTGGGGTGAGAGAATAGGAGTAAAGTTTCCACATTAGCACATTTCAGCTTCTTCTTGTCCTATGCTAAGAACACATCCTTTCTTGAGGCAGTAAGATGCAGAGACATTGTATCTGTTCGAGCATGCTGAAAGGCAGGTGTGAGATGTAATAAGGTGTCCCAAAAGAGAGACTAAAACTTGCTAGTAATGGAGCTATGGTTCTCAGCAGAACACAATAACAAAATGGAGAGCCACATTCAGCCAAGTGAATAAGAGGAGCTACCACCTAATTAACAATAAAAAATATGCAGTTTGCACTTAGGGAAACCTAAAAAATTGCATTGAGATTGGAACTGGACAACTTCCTGGCTCTACAGCAATGATGAACTCATACAGAATTGACAAATGTCACTTCAGTCGTTTTGACAGACATAATCTTTGTCTAAAATTGGAAGCTGCTGTTTCTCAAGCTGTTCTTAGTGACTGTCACCTCGAAGAAGCACAAGGGTAATCATTCTCCCAGCAAAACCTTACAGATGTTACTGTGTCTTTACTGCTTCTGCACTAAGTGCTTCTGCACTTATCTTGACATTTATCTCATGCTTTTTCTACATCAGATTATTTTCTCATCAGTTACACTGGCTGTGGGAAATTAGTCCTTTTTTATGAGGGATTATGGGAATGACACTGGAAAAGGATTTTTGTCTACATGTTGTAGACTTTATGAAACTAGTGGTGGCATTTAACAAATATGTTCCAAATGTGTTTGTACTGGAAAAAAAAAATTTATAAAATGTGACAAATACAAAAAAATTTATCCGAAGCAACAATAGAAAAAGAACAGGGACTTATTTCATATTAAAATCCAATGCTTCTAAAGGCTAGAATGAAGAGTTTTCACATTTTCATTGTCACTATCTTGTGAACAGATTGCAACTTCACAGCAACAATGCACTGTTTCAAAGTTACATTCTCTAGCTCAATTTCATCTTGTTTTTTATTAATCTTAATTCTCTAACACTCAAATACATAACATCATTAACCCAGAGTATGATCATTCCAGATGTGAAAATGTACGATTGGGTCCTTTTAGTCCAGTATTTCCCTTTAAATGATACTTTTCAAGGGAACAACATTAAAGGGAGAAAAAAACAACCCAAAACTAATGCCCAAAACAGTACTTATATACCATCATATTTTAATACAATTAAAACACAAAACTACAGAAGTAGAAACAAAGAATTTTAGATGCTACCATTACTATTAACAATGTGTTATTGAACAAAGCAGTCAAACTCAGTCCTGCACTTAACAGGTGCAGCTCCATAATAGTTATGTGTTAGATACATCACATAGCTAATGTGAAGCAATTCAAAGTGCTCAGTTGTGAATATTACTTTATTTTAATTAACTACATAGATTCAAGAAAACTAGGAGCTGAAAATCACATACAGCAACGTTTAAACATTAAAGAAAGTCCTAGGCCAATGACTTTTAATCTTGATCCTGACATTGGCTTTTTCCTCATTTCCTGACCTGTAAAACAGAGATAACATTTTATTTAGCTATTAAGATCCTTAGATATAAAGCACTGAAAAGTATACAAAAGAGCCATGTTTTATGCCTAAACAATACTATTTCTTATACTATTTCTTAATTTTTCACATACAACAAACCAAAACAGTCAGATTAACTGTCAGAGATGGAAAAGGTAGGAATTCATTTTTGGTTGAACTGAAAAGTAATTTTTACATCCACAACATATTGATTTGAAACTGAAAACTGAGTCATGGATTTGAAAACTGTCATGATTTTCATTTAATATGTAAATTTTTTTTTTTTTTGTGATCCATTTCTCATTATCTTACGTATAAATACCATGGCAAAACATTCCTATGGGAAAAGTTATTAGTTGTATATGTGTGCTAAACTAACTCTGTAGGTTAACAGTGTACTCTTACATTACTCAGACATACTAAAGCTTCCTATTTTTCTGTGAACTATGGATCCAGAAGCAAAGTAGAGTAGTAAAAAATCATTGACAAAGTCAGATAGAATTTCCAAAAATATGCAAAAAAACTGAAGAGCATAAAGTAGTGGCTGTATGCACATATATTCAACAGCTAGTACTGACTTTGAATAAATAACAGGATACCAAATCCAAATGATAAATGAGTTATCAGATTTTGACTCTGTCCCTCTTTGCTTTGCCACAGGGAAGTGATGCCAGCCCACACAGGGCAGACATACTGCTGCTCCCTGAGTTGCAGCCATCAGGAGCCAGGTAGGGGCATATCCTGGCTCAGCACCCAGCCATAATTACACTGTCTTTGGCAAAAGTGCTCCAGAAAATCACCATTTGACTAAAACTTTCAGACATGCCAGAGGAGATTGCCAAAAAACCTGACAGATCTCAACAAGAAGATGATCAAATTGTGGCCAACTTGATCTCTGCTAGGACTGAAATATGATAACCAAGTCAGAGAAGTCAGATAACCAGATAACCAGATGACCGGAGAAGTCAGACAGCCAAGTCAGTTTAAACTGACTCAAACTCAGTTTATTGAACTTGTTGTAGAATAATATGGACAATACAGTTAGTAGAGCATGGAATGGCCTTAGTATATGAAGCATGTCCAGAATTAATTTTGTGAACTAGATTGCTCAAATAATGCTTTATCTAGTGTAGACAAGTCCTGAAATTGGAAGTTGTTTAGGCAATTGAAATATTCTACATCTTGCTGTCTTCATTTTTGAATAGTCAACTGAGTGGACAAGTAAAGTCTCAATCACCTGCTAGAACACTGCCTTAATTGCTCTGCCATATGTTTTTATGTGGATGTGCAAATTACCATTGTGGTAACTACTGAACTTTTTTTTTTTGTAATCTCTGTTCCCCTCTCAGCTTGCTTTCCCTGGAGTTCCTTCTCATTCCACATGGAGAAGGTCATGAACAGAATAATTCTGAACAATTTTCATTAAAGTACTGTCAGGATGAGAAAAATTGGGGATTTATACAACTTATACTTGTCAGAGATATGTGAATAATAAGGAAGTGTGATGGGTAGTTAAAATGTTTCTTTTCTTCGCTGAGAAAAGAGAACTGGAGTTACAAGCAGTAACTGCTTTGAGAGAGGGCAATGTATGTAGTCAGATGGTGGATCCATTATAAACAAGGTGCTTTAGGAAAAAAGTGGAAGCAAATAGGACAGAATAAATACATAGGAGGAACAATCTGGGATAACAAAGGAAGAGAAAACAAAAATCCAGTAGGATAGAAAGAAATAGAAAAATGGAAATAGAAGATTAATTAGTGCAAATGAAAGTAGTTGACTTACATGATTTCTGCTTTTTATTCTTTGGATCTGACTAAGTGTAGGACCTTAAGCTTTCTGTTTGATCAGTATGTGTCACTTCTAAATACCTAACCATCTTTGCATTGTTACAATGTGGGAGATGAGATGAATAAGATCGGCTTTGTACATCCCCTACTGTGTTTTCTCTGATCTTGTCAGTCTCAAAAGTGATTTTATCTAAGCATAAATATTTCTCAGGAAGCTCTTTAGTTCTGCCAGTTTGGTCTTCCTCCTGAAGAATTTCTACTGTTACTAAACTCTGGAAAAAAATAGTTTTATCTTTATTTAAGATAAATAAAAGTAAACACAAGGTTTCAACTGTTTCTGAATGTGTTTGAGGAACTTGTTTCATGATGAATCTGTAATGAAAAGTATATGAGGTCACTGATGCTTTCCTAGAGGATGTGAGGCAAAAGGAAAAAAAACTAAAACCACTGTCCTGCCTAGGTTTTAGATGTAAGTAGAATGGTTTAGAACTTATAATAAAGTCATTCATTAAAAGAAAAAAAAACTATTGTGATGTAATTGGCTGCTAACACCAGATAGTTCTAAGTCACACCTTCCCAGAATAATAGAAAACTAGGTGAGCTTATCTCTGAATTTAGCCCAGTGTTCAGCCTCTACACAGAAAAATGTAACACAAAAGGTAACGCTGTTTAGTTATTTATGAAACAAAAATGCCTGTGACATGAAAAGGAAAATAAAAACTTGATTTAGAAATTACATTAACATACTGAAGAAAAGAATTTTCTCACCATTTATCACAGAATCACAGAAGGGGTTGGAATGTACTTCTAAAGATCATCTAGTCCAATCCCCATGCTAAAGCAGTTCCACCTATATCAGGTCTCCCAGGAATGTGTCCAGGCTACTTTTGAAAACGTCTAGAGAAGGAGACTCCACAACCTCCCTGGGCAGCCTGTGCCAGGGCTCCCTCACCCTTACAGTAAAGGAGTTTTTCCTTAAGTTTAGGAGGAACTTTTTCTGTTCCAGCTTATGTCCATTACCTCCTTTCACTAGACACTACAGAAAAAAAGTGCCACCTTATCCTCCTGACATGCACCTTTTAAATAGTCTCCTCTAAGCTGAACAGTCCCATATCCCACAGCCTTTCCTCATAAGAAAGATGTTCCAGTTTCCTGATCATCTTGGTGGCCCTGCGCTGAACTCTCTCCAGAAGTTCCCTGTCCCTCTTGAGCTGGGGAGTCCAGAACTGGACACAGGGCTCCATCCAGATGAGGCCTCACCAGGGCAGCGTTGAGGGAGAACCTCCCTTGACCTGCTGGACTCACTTGTCTTGATTCATCCCAGAATGCCATTGGCCTTCTTGGCCATGAGGGCACATTGTTGGCTCATGTTGAGTTTGCTGTCCACCAGGATTCCCAGGTCTCTCTCTACAGAGCTGCTCTCCATCAGGTCACTGCCAGCCTGTGCTGGTGCATAGGGTTGTTCCTTCTCAGATGCAGGACTCTGCACTTGTTGAATCTCATGAGGTTCCCCTCTGCCCAACTCTCAAGCCAGTTGAGATCCCACTGAATGTCAGAACAGCCTTCTGGTGAATCAGCCAGTCCTTCCAGTTTGGTGTCATCAGGGAAGTTGCTGAGTGTACACTCTGTCTCCTCATCCAGGTCAATGATGAAAATGTTGAATAAGGCTGGCCCCAGAACCGACCCCTGTGGAGCTACTTCTGTTTGATTTCATACCTCTGCAATGTAAAAACCTGAGGCTTTAAAAGCAATGATTTATAGGAACATAAACTATGTGCATAAAGGTCAGATGTTCATTACTGTGAGTTACTTCTATCTAGAAAAAGTATGAAATGGTATGCAGTTTCCACAACGTGCAGTATCTGTACTTCGGAAAGCCTGAAAAGAATGAGCAAATTATGGGTATATCTAGTCCTTCCAGAATTCCTGGTAGTGAATAATATTGTGGGAAAACTAATGCAAAATTATATACATTTTCATATACAAGAAGAAAAATGTGTTCTCATTTCAGCTGGAATAAAATGAGCTTCGCAAGAGGTACTGCTGACTTCAGGCATCTGGGCAATGAGTTTGTGCTGTTACACATCATGAAGGGCCACTGGTTACAACTCTAGCAAATATACAGTGTAAAAAAGGCAATTCATATAACTGTCTGCTAGAAATCATCAACCATTACTCCAGAATGAAGGAGATTCATCTACTTGATCTGGACAGGCAACAACAGATGTTTCCTAATTAGAATCTAATAGAAAACTCATCAGCATTATGTATCTATTAGATCTGCAACAGAAGACAAATCCATCTTTGATATTTTTAACATGACCAGCCAAGTATATTAGCAAAGAGCACACAAATTTTTTCAGAAGTAAAAATAAAATACTTCTGTCTCATAAACGTAGTAGAAAGTGAGAGCTTTAGTATTTCCTACCCAGTGTTTCACTTAGACTATATGGACCTACAAAATACATTAGAAACAGAGACAAGAAATAACAAACATAAGAAATAATGAAGTATATTAAACATAACAGCTCTAAGTCATACACATATATCTTCAAGGGGAAACAGTTGGGCTTTTTTCTTAACCTAATCTTAAGGACTGTTGTTTTAGGAAACAAAAGTTTATGCATGATGAAATGAATGACAATGATTATGCGGAAACTTAAGTAAAAAGCATTTACTGGTGAACTAGGGGAACATTCTCTGTGTATATAGGTGACCATGAGGCAGGTGGAGTGTCTATTTAAGCTATAAAGATAGGCATTATGCACTTAAATGTCTGTTTTTAATTCTATGTTGCATTAATTAGACTTGCACTTCTGAAAACCATTTGATTTAATATATCTTTTGACACACACACTGGGAGAATTACAAGCCAAGAGACCTAGAAGTATTTGAGTGTGATTTGATCAAACTGCATATTAAAACCAACACACTCTTATCTTAGTGCTGCTTCTTTCCTTGGAGCCCGTGCCCTGGAAACCACCATCATTATGTGCCTCTTGACAGATCCTTAATGTCTGCCCAAGGCGTGGTTTACAGGCTGATGTGCCAAGGCCTGGGTTAACAGGCCTCTGAAAATAGTTGGCCTCTAGATGGACTCTGTAAAACAGCACTTGCTGGCAATAGCAACCTCTTAGCAGTCATCAGCTGATCAGACAATAGTTGGCCTATTATTAATAAAAGATGCAGCTTAGACAGAATGTAATTACTAGTAAATATAGGTGCTGTGAGACTGTCTTCCTTTGCTTGTTCAGAGGGAGACTGTCAAGGCCATGAAACGAGGTGACTGGCTTTGTGTGTAAATATGTGACCAAAGTCAAATAGATAGACTCCCTTTGATCTTCCCTAGGCCCTGGCCAATCTCTGGGTGATATCTCAATGGGGTAAGAAACCAGATGTTCCGGCAGTTATGTAACTTGTTTATGCAACAACATAAAAAGCTGGACGCTCTTGCAGCAACTTTGGAGACTTCATGTATGAGTGGATGCACTGCGTAGGACCTCCCAATGGCTGGAACCAAAACCTTGCTGCAACTAGGTCTCTCCAGTAACTGTGGATCAGTAACCAAGTGCAATTGGTGATATGTCTTTCTTAATTGCTATTGCTATTCCTCTGTGGTGATGATTAGGCGTATTACCTTGCTTATGGTTTTTGCTGCTTAACAATAAGATTGTAATAAACTTATTGTTGTAACTGAATGCTTTATCTTATTTTCTATAACATTTTTAAAGTAGTCAGCAAAGTAAGATTAATCTTTTTATTGGTGTCGTTCCTTTCGTTGCCCCACGTCATTTGGCAACACATGGGCTCGAAGGTAAAAGTTTTGTTGAATAATACTGGATATGATCTGAGCTAATAAATATTTCTAAATATAATCCAGAATTGTAGAACCCTGACAGATTCATAATCAATAATGAATTTAATTTTCAACTGATAGATTAAAGTTAATCACTAGTGGTCAGATTGAATAACCTCCTCTTCAGTTTGTGGAGTATATTAATACTTTTGACAGATCTACAGACTAAAGTGTTAATTTCAGCATTTCCTTACCAAATTCTCAATATCTATACTACACAAAATATCATTTTAAAGCTAGTACATCCATGTATTGCCTCCAGCTTTTAAGAGACAACATGAAAAGAGTAATGCAACTTAAATGAAAAATTATTATCATAATAAAAAGCACAATCCTAAGGACATTTAAGAATTAAATGTAATTTTTAAGTGTCCTTTAAACACAATATATAAAGTAATTTCTCATTTTGATAAATGTCACCTAAGTCCATGTAAGTTACATAGATGAAATCAAGATAACAGAGATCTCCAAGTCAATATCTCGATCTTTCTCTCAAACCACTTTACACAGGTTTTAAAGTGCTTTAGCTGTTGTCCTAATTCTGAGCAGTGGGCAATTTCCTCCTTAAGTTATCTCTGCAGCCTGCTTAAGGTGACAAAAGCTAAAGGATATCTAAATGAAGATAAGGCTTTTCAAAGCAATACGATATTCACAGTAAATACTGTATTCCTGTATGCTATGTAAAAAATCTGGGAATTAGAAATCCATAGCCATTAAAGACTATGGACATAGGCAGTTTTTCCACTAAACTTTATATATCAAGCAGCTGCCACCATTTGCCCAGAATTCTGTTTCAAAGCTTTGTAAGGCTGCACTGCAGTGACTCACTCTTGAGGTGAAAAAGGCTTGGACAAACAAAGTAATCTCAGCTGGAGTAAAGAAGTGAAAACTAACATGTTTTTTACCAACAGCTATATCCTTCACAGAAAATACTGCTGCTATTGTGGACTCAAGCTAGAAAGGAAAGACATGTGTTTTCAGACTCTCAGTGGTGTGACATTTGTTGTGCAAGGTGGCCTCAGTCTTATCTGTATAAACTCTCAGTCACTATCTGTGTAAACTCTCATAAACTCTTATTCATCCTCAAGCACTGAACTGAGTGTTTAGGATCACAGATCATGTAGATCATGCAAAAGCTATTAACTTCCCTTCAAGTACACTGTTGAGACACTTGTATCACTTCAGCAGTGTTCACAGAAGATTTCTGGTCACAATTGTGTTACAGCAGCATAAGATGCTACTACATGTCTCTGTTCCCTTATTGTACCCTCCTTGTCACAAGTGGTCCCTGCTTCCCCATATCTGTTGTCAAAACAGCATGAGACAGTAACTCTATGCGCATTGTGTCAAAGAAGTCTGGGTGAATTTGAATGCTTTCAAGGTTTAAATGGAGGCTGATGCTTACGTTTGCTTCTGTTTTTTTTACTTTCTTACAAAGTTTGTTTGACAGCAACAAGTTACAGAAGGGAACATGTGTGATGATGCTGGCAGATCTGACAGAGCAATAATCTCCAGTGGGGTAGTGATGATAATTTGCTTAGGGAGATAGTGATTTGTCTTCTCAAACAAAACCTTAAACACCTTAGGATAGTGCATCAGCTCCTGCCTTATACAATGTCATGCTGCTTGCAGATCCATACATTTGTTTCTGTCAACACTTCCTTTACCTCCCTCCTCCAAAATCCTCCAGTAGTATGGCAACCTACTGTGTTATGATCTTAAGTTTTATTAAGAATTTTAGGAAGAATCACACTTTTGAGTCGATCTAATAGGTTTTTTTTTGTTTGTTTTTCCTATCAATTACAAGCAGTTTTCCACTTCTTTCTTTACTTAAAATGCAAACAAATACAAATTGCAGACAATAAAGCCAGATAACTGTTCAATTTTAGTTTTGATAGCTACCTTGCCTATTACTTCACATTCAAAAGCTTGTAGAACATAATGAACAGAAATTAGTGATTTTTAATCTAAGAGGTCTTATGTTTGTTCTGTTAGCATGCAGAAGAGAATGTAAGGTTAGGAGAGGATGGCTGGCTGGGTGTTGAAAATAATATGTGTTCTGGCTCTAGAATTCTTGTCAGCTTTATGATTTGAGGAAGCATATGCTTTAAATGGTGTTCAAGCACTACAGAGGCTTATCCTCCTCTTCCCCCAACCTCTTCTTTTTAATACAAACTGCTTCACTGACTTTTATAACTTGGCCCTGAGCATTCATAGATGGATGAACTCATCTTGGAAACAAATGAGAAATGTGAGAAAGAAAATACATGTGATGATGTTTTAAATTCCCTGTAGCCCCTGGATATTCAGCCCTCAAATTCCCTGTTTGTTTGAGGAGGTGATAATATTAAAAACTGAGAAGAATTACATCTCAAGCTGAGGTTTTTAGTGTTGTCACTTCCCTACTGTGTCTGTAAGAAGTACGCTTTAACTTTTAGATTTTTAGCTTTTTAGTTCTGATACTGAAAACACATCAGAGACAGGAGGTCAAGTCATATTAGAGCCATTGCAAGGGGTTTGCTTTCTGGTTTGGATTTGAGCATGTAGAAAGTTTGTTAGAGTTTTGTTTTTTGGTTTTTTTTTTTTTTTTTTCTTTTGACATGCAGTTCTGCTGTTTAGCAGACAGCCTGAATCAATATGATGGTCAAACCACAGAAGACACAATCCACCCACTTGTGGTCCTCACAGCAGAAATGAGAGTAAAAAGCTTTCTTGATGTGACAAGTATGTCAGCTTTCTGTACAAAATGAGAGATGAGTCTTTGCAGAGTAAATCAGTTCAAGAAATAACAAAGAGCTCTTGTCCTCTTAAGAGTGAAAAGAAAAAGCAGGCAATCTTTTAAAATCATAGCTTTGATTCAAGTGAATCAATTAGTAGTTAATCACATGCTTAATCTTAAAAGACTGAAATGCAAATAGTTGCATAATATTACTTGAATTGTTTTAAAATATGTTAATCAAAATTACTCTCTTGGATAAGACTGTTAGTTCACATGAATTTCCATACTTACAATCATTTATGCTTCCTTCTGATCATTTTTCTCATCATTTGAGCAGGCCCTGTCTGGTAAGATTGCATATACTAGTGAAAAAAAACAGCACAAAGGACAAGTTCTTTCAACTGTCCTTGACAGATTCTTGTAACAAAAAAGGAGAATTTCCTTTTCCTAAATCCAATGAGCATACATGAAAGCTAAAGAGGGTGACGTGTTTGGTAGGACCATTTCTCTCTCCTTTATTCCCTACAGTAACAGATCAGTAACGTTGCATAGGTCTTTGATGTTCAAAGTGTCAGAAGAGTATCTGAAAATCAACCTGGGGTGATCTCATCTGTCCCTCACTGTGAACTGTATTGATATGATCACTTCAGAACATACTCTCATCAAAAAACATTACTTAACAGCAGCTCAATAAGTCACCCTCTGCAAAGTTGTCTCCACTCACTGAATAATATCCTGATAGAGAATGCACTCCAAGCCTGAGTTTTTTTTCAGTTTGGTTGAAATGAGCTGTTTGAAACTCTCTTCTTAAGACATTACAGTTACCTCACTTTACATTTGGAGTAACTCCACATAATGTCAGGCTTCTTGCAAAGGTAAATGTGATGTTTTGTGAATAACTAGGATGTATCTATGGAGTATTAAAAAAAGGAAACTTTCAGATCTGGTAAAAGTAAAAGTTGCTTCCACTTCTACAGTAACTCTCAGTTCCTGCTCAAGACTCCTCTTTGAGAGAGCAGTTTAAGAAACTGTATTGGTGCTACTAAACTATGCAGTTCCTGTTTTTCTAGATAGCCAGTAATTTGGTAGTTGAAAATAGATATGAATTTGCAATAAAATGTTGATCCAATTGGATGTTAGTTTTAATGATAATCTCCAGATGTTCACTAAAATGTTGTCTGAGTTACGTTATGAGAAACAAAGGACTATTGTGGTTTAAACCCACTTGGCAGCTAAGCACTACACAGCCAGTAGCTGCCTGTGAGACGCGGGAGAGAAGAGTAAAAAGTAAGAAAACTTATGAGTTGAGGTAAATACAGTTCAATAGGTAAAGCAAAATCCACACATGCAAGCAAAGCAAAACAAAAAATTCATTTGCTACTTCCCATGGACAGGCAAGTGTTCTGCTATCTCCAGGATGGCAGGACTCCATCTCATGTAACAGTTACTTGGGAAGACAAATGCCATCACTCCAAACATGCTCTACATCTTCCTCCGGCTGTATATGCTGATCATGATGTCATACAGTATGGAACGTGCCTTGGTGTGTTGGAGTCAGCTGTTCTGACTGTTACTCCTCCTAACTTTTTTATCCACTCCCAGCCCACTCACTGGTGGAGGGGTGTGAAAAGCTGAAAATACCTTGACTTTGTGTAAGCACTGCTCAGCGCTAAAACGTCTCTGAATTATCAATATTGTTTGCAGCAGAAATCCAAAGTATATCACCATACTAGCTACTATGAAGAAAANGCAGTTCTGCTGTTTAGCAGACAGCCTGAATCAATATGATGGTCAAACCACAGAAGACACAATCCACCCACTTGTGGTCCTCACAGCAGAAATGAGAGTAAAAAGCTTTCTTGATGTGACAAGTATGTCAGCTTTCTGTACAAAATGAGAGATGAGTCTTTGCAGAGTAAATCAGTTCAAGAAATAACAAAGAGCTCTTGTCCTCTTAAGAGTGAAAAGAAAAAGCAGGCAATCTTTTAAAATCATAGCTTTGATTCAAGTGAATCAATTAGTAGTTAATCACATGCTTAATCTTAAAAGACTGAAATGCAAATAGTTGCATAATATTACTTGAATTGTTTTAAAATATGTTAATCAAAATTACTCTCTTGGATAAGACTGTTAGTTCACATGAATTTCCATACTTACAATCATTTATGCTTCCTTCTGATCATTTTTCTCATCATTTGAGCAGGCCCTGTCTGGTAAGATTGCATATACTAGTGAAAAAAAACAGCACAAAGGACAAGTTCTTTCAACTGTCCTTGACAGATTCTTGTAACAAAAAAGGAGAATTTCCTTTTCCTAAATCCAATGAGCATACATGAAAGCTAAAGAGGGTGACGTGTTTGGTAGGACCATTTCTCTCTCCTTTATTCCCTACAGTAACAGATCAGTAACGTTGCATAGGTCTTTGATGTTCAAAGTGTCAGAAGAGTATCTGAAAATCAACCTGGGGTGATCTCATCTGTCCCTCACTGTGAACTGTATTGATATGATCACTTCAGAACATACTCTCATCAAAAAACATTACTTAACAGCAGCTCAATAAGTCACCCTCTGCAAAGTTGTCTCCACTCACTGAATAATATCCTGATAGAGAATGCACTCCAAGCCTGAGTTTTTTTTCAGTTTGGTTGAAATGAGCTGTTTGAAACTCTCTTCTTAAGACATTACAGTTACCTCACTTTACATTTGGAGTAACTCCACATAATGTCAGGCTTCTTGCAAAGGTAAATGTGATGTTTTGTGAATAACTAGGATGTATCTATGGAGTATTAAAAAAAGGAAACTTTCAGATCTGGTAAAAGTAAAAGTTGCTTCCACTTCTACAGTAACTCTCAGTTCCTGCTCAAGACTCCTCTTTGAGAGAGCAGTTTAAGAAACTGTATTGGTGCTACTAAACTATGCAGTTCCTGTTTTTCTAGATAGCCAGTAATTTGGTAGTTGAAAATAGATATGAATTTGCAATAAAATGTTGATCCAATTGGATGTTAGTTTTAATGATAATCTCCAGATGTTCACTAAAATGTTGTCTGAGTTACGTTATGAGAAACAAAGGACTATTGTGGTTTAAACCCACTTGGCAGCTAAGCACTACACAGCCAGTAGCTGCCTGTGAGACGCGGGAGAGAAGAGTAAAAAGTAAGAAAACTTATGAGTTGAGGTAAATACAGTTCAATAGGTAAAGCAAAATCCACACATGCAAGCAAAGCAAAACAAAAAATTCATTTGCTACTTCCCATGGACAGGCAAGTGTTCTGCTATCTCCAGGATGGCAGGACTCCATCTCATGTAACAGTTACTTGGGAAGACAAATGCCATCACTCCAAACATGCTCTACATCTTCCTCCGGCTGTATATGCTGATCATGATGTCATACAGTATGGAACGTGCCTTGGTGTGTTGGAGTCAGCTGTTCTGACTGTTACTCCTCCTAACTTTTTTATCCACTCCCAGCCCACTCACTGGTGGAGGGGTGTGAAAAGCTGAAAATACCTTGACTTTGTGTAAGCACTGCTCAGCGCTAAAACGTCTCTGAATTATCAATATTGTTTGCAGCAGAAATCCAAAGTATATCACCATACTAGCTACTATGAAGAAAATTAACTCTACATCAGCCAAAACCAGCACAGCTATGAACACAGCTTCAAGCAAAGTATAGTGTAGTGAGGATATGTTCACCTAATTGTTAAATATCAGCTCAAGCTATAAACAGCTACTTGAAAGCCATTGTATTAACTGCATTTCTGTTTGGATTGGCAATGACTTTCTGTTGTCAGTGACATTTCATTTCTTTTACTGTTTTAGTTTTGTGTAGTTTTTTTTTTTTTACCCTTTAACTGACATGCTTTCAAAATTTATGTTGTTTTCCTTTTTTTAGGAATGTTGCTAAAGAGAAGCTTTAATTTAAAAACATAAATAGTGTTTCCCTGGCAGGCATAGACACTCATGTGAAGGGCAAGCCAGACATAACTTCTGGATTAAAACTGTAAAGCACTGACTTTAGATCCAAAATGATAAGAGTAGCTTTGCATTCCTCAAACATCTCTGAAAAAAGAGGAAGTCTCTACTGACTCTTTTGCAGCAATCGTGGTTTAAACCAAGCTGACAATAACCAAACCACAGTTACTCACTCCTGCNAATTCATTTGCTACTTCCCATGGACAGGCAAGTGTTCTGCTATCTCCAGGATGGCAGGACTCCATAAAATGTACAGCTTCGTGGATTGAGATAAGGTCAATTTAATAGACCAACATAGAGAAGAAGCAGTTGTAGTGATAGCCAAGAGATACAGAAAATGAGTGATGTCACTGCTCACTGCCTACAGCCCAATGGAAGAGCTGCTGCCCTGATATCCTGAGTGTGAGGTCAGCACAGGACCCAATAACCTGGCTAGGTCTGGGGAATGTTAACCCTATCCCCACCAAACCCAGGACAATATCCACCCCTTACTCTCTACCATCTACTTCACGCCCAGATCATACAAATTCTAATGATTTATCAACATTTTTCTGTCATCAATATATATATCTACATATGTATACATACAAATAACATTCCCTTAGTCCATGGGCCATTGAGTTAATTTAGTCCATGACTTCAGGACTACATCTGTCATAGCAGTCTTTTAGGTTTTCCTGCTCAGATAGCATCAACCCGCTGCTTCAGCTTCTCTGTACTCAGTGCTGTGTGCATCTCTTTCTGAAGAGCAGACACAGGGCAAAGGGTTGCCAGAAAACAAACAAGACAGAACAGCAGATATACAGTAATATGAAGATAGAAGGCACTTGATGAATCAGACCCACAAATCCACAGGCTCTTGTTTGAAGTGCCTGTGTTAAAACTGGCTCTGGCACTCCAGTGTATGAATACAGCCTTTGCAATGGGACAAAGCCCTGGGTCTTTATGACAAAGTAGTGTTTATTTAGTAATTAATAGCATTTAGTTCAGTAGCTATTGTCACCCTAAATAAAATTCCCCTGAGATATGCATTGAACTTCTCCATCCTCCAAGTACATCCAAGTCCTTCGGCAAAATCAGTACCTTGGATGGGTTTGCCTTTGCCTGACACAGGATTAACCCAAACTGTCTTTCCTAACATATTCTTTTTCATATACTATGACCTCTGTTCCCCCTGTGATCCTGCATGGACTGCAGGGGGGCAACCTGCCTCACCATGGTCTTCACCACAGTTCACAGGGGAATCTTTCTTCCAGTGCCTAAACACCTCCTCTCCCTCTTTCTCCACTTACCTTGGTGTCTACAGAGACATGCTCACATTCTCGCTCCCTGCTGCTGCTGCCGCAGTTTAACAACTGTACAGCCACTTCTTCCCTTCTCAAATACGTTATTCACAGAGGTGTTACCTCAATCACCAATCAGCCAGGCCTTGGTCAGCTGTGAGTCCATCTTAGAATTCACTGGCAATGACCCTATCAGCTACAGAGGAAGCTTCTGGCAGCTCTTTGTTTAAATAAGCCATCCCTGTAGCCCCCTCCTGCCAAAACCTGGTCTAGACAAAACCACTACAGCAGCAAAGGAGGAAAATTCTTTAGGTGAACTCCAGCGTTTTGTGTTGTTTGCTGCCTACATGGGTGGAATATCAGTAGCATTCATATACCACAATATAACCTTTTGATGATATTCAGAACTAGAGGAAAATCAGGTGTTTTTCATGAAATAATTCACCATATTAATTTATCACAGGACAAAGTATATTAGGACAAACACGGAGTCAAGTTGTTTAACCTTGCAAGAAAAAAATCTCTGATACTGGTGGTCTCAGCCCTCCTGAATCATAAAAACGACTGGCTATTTGTTTTGATCATACTTCAGAAACAGTGTTCAACAACTAACTTTTAACAGAGGATCATTTTTCTGCTGAAATGGGGATGTCTGAAGAGAAAACACTGCTAGGTTTCTTTAATAATGAATCAAATTGAAAAAAATCACTAATTTAGTCTAAAAATTTAGAGAATTAGTTAATGCTGGTCAAAGAAGCAGAACATTGCCTCAGAATATAACCTCTCATGTCATTAACACTAACTCTGGTGTTTATCTGAAACAACTCTGTTTCTAAAAGCCTTTGGAATTGTTTCAAACCTGCCATTCAGGAATCATAGAGTAACTAAAGAGAATTTAAGAAAAAGTACATGTCCCATAACTATTGAGATTGATTGCAACAGAAAAAAAAACCCATAACAAATTATTAAAGCTCTTGGTGTTATGCAGACGCACAAAACTCCCAACATTCTCCAAAACATGTGGCATAGAATAATTGAAACTGCAGATGAATATGCAGTAATATACAGTCATTATGCCAAAATTCTCCATGAGATTACCTAAAATATGTAGTTTCTTCTTATTTTTGGAATTTTTGATCCCTTTATGTCACAGCAAATGCATTAGAATTTATGCTATGAAATAAAATAAATACCCCAAACTGTGGTGTTTTTTGTTTTCATTTTAAAGGAAAAACTCATTAGCTTTGTTAGGTGTATGCGTGTGTGTAATTATATATCAAACACAGGCAGGCTAATTATTCCAATAATAGTGATAGTTCCAAAAGTCAAGTGTTCAACTAACAGTATGTTAGCTTTACACGATCAGCTTAGTTGTATTTTCAGGCATTTCAGGAACCAACCTTATTCTTAAAAGAGAGAACAAGAAGATGAATCATATATTTTTCACTTTGTCTAGTAAAGAAAGCTCTCAAGTCTTCTCTATTGATACTTTACCAAACTTGTATTATAGGTTGAGAGAACTCCATGCAACATGAAGCACACTCATGTTGTGAAGTGCACCAACTTTCCCGTTACTACATCTAATCTTGACATACACTCAGAGTGTGTGGATATATGTGTATAATGAGGTATTCTGGTTTGCAGATCTGAAACAGCTGGCTCCTGGTCATAGGGTATTTTTTCTGCAAAATAGTCAACCTTTATTGGCAAAAATAAGCTTTATTCACTTACTGTTTCTTATCAAATAAGTTTGGTTTGCAACTTCTTTACTGTCACAGGATGGACAGTAGAGATCTTTTGACCTCTAAAAAATTTTTGAACAGCAGACATAATGTTAAGATAGAAAATAGCAGATCTTCACTAGGGCAAAAGCTGACCTTGTGCCAGAAATGTTGTGCTGTGATAGAAAAGATCTTCATTTGTGGACATGAGAGCTGCCAGTAAGACGCATGGATAACCCAGCAGCTCTGGTCAGGATGGTTAGAAATCAATGGAAATACTGTATCCAAGTTTAAGTAGCACATCTCAAGATGTGCTCTCAACAGAGAGGTGTTGACAAAGTATAAAACACCAGGTGAGAGTCAGGAGAAAAAAATCAGAGGTGTTGAGAGCAGAAGAAAGAAAGAAAGAAAGAAAGAAAGAAAGAAAGAAAGAAAGAAAGAAAGAAAGAAAGAAAGAAAAAGAAAGAAAGAAAGAAAGAAAGAAAGAAAGAAAGAAAGAAAGAAAGAAAGAAAGAAAGATGTTACTTAAGAGTACAAAAGAGAACCTTAAGAGGACATGAGATATAGCTCCACCAGTTACATGAAAGGTTTTGTAAAAAACAAGGAAACAGGTTTTCTGTAGATAAGAGTTGTAGTATAACCATAGGTTTAGACAGCAGCAAGCAAAGACTACATTATATACAGGAGAAGATTAACTTTCTAAAAAAAAAAAGAGAAGCTGTTGTTCCTCAGGTGGGCTGAGGACCCTTCATTTGCTGGACAGAGTATGCTAGGAAACATTTTACAGGAGTGCTGTAGGATAGCTGATCCTGTATTACGGCAGAGGAGAATAGCAGGAAATTTCCTGGAGTCCTCTCTAAACTTTGTTCATTGTGATCCTCTGAATCTGTCTTAGTAAGAAAAAAGTAGAGAGGAGTTAAACCACAATAGTGTTATTTCTGATCAGAGGAAAGACTTCAGGTATCATAGCCAATATTTCCGACACCTGGCAATGGGGAAGTCAGAAGAGAAGGAATTTCTAGTTAATTGTAGTCCCAGAGACTAAGAAAAACAATCTGCTTATGTGACAGTTACATACTGAGTCATGTTATGTTAGTGTGTTGTCTATACTACAGAGCACATTCTTAAAATATCATTAGCCCAATGAGAAAAATAGAATCATACTTCTGCACAATGTTGCAATTAATTCCTTTGCTATGCTGCTTACTCATGCCATCAGTTACAACTTGCTGCTAAATCTCACAAACACAATTCTACAGATGAAATTTACATCATGTAACATCCTGTCTTTAACAAGTATGTCTTCTTAAACTGGCAATAGCTGAATATATTCATCAAAAACAAGCAAACAGCAAATGTGCTTCACACTGTCTACTGTGGTTATAATTGGGAGAAAATATGATTATTTAAGTGAATAAATTGGAAGATTTGGCAGTGTCTGCCACTTTTGCTAACTTTTCCTTGTCCAAAGCTACTAACGACAGAAAAGGCTTTGCGGCACCAGACTGTGCAAGAGCAGTGGTTTGATGGTGAAAATACCTTTGACGAGTTATCAGTAGCAGGTGGTTTGTAACTGGGAAGTGGTGCTACCCTTTATTGAGGCAGCTGGCTGGAAATTACAGGAAGGGGCAACTGTAGTCTATGAGTTCTAAGCTCATACCTTTCTTGTGGAAAAAAAAAACCCAGAGATTTTTTAGTACTGGGAAAGAATGAAGTGTGTTGTCTGACAAACAGCTACCAACCACTCAATTTTCAAAGAGTAAACAGGCTCTCAGAGAAGAGGCCTGTGATAGCCTTTCCTCATAGTCTGGGGGTCAGAAATTGTTTTTACACAAGCATTGTTTCTTCTTCCTTTTGCAAGAATTTCATTGTTTCACTTGTGTTTATATGTAGGTCAGTAAGGTCTCATCTCGTTTTCCTAAGTTGAGCACTAGCAATGACTTAGGTTTTTTTTTTTTGTTGTGTTGATCCTTACATTTTGAATGGATAATTGAGGGCATATATAAATATATGCATATTCAATAACTTTATGCCACAAAATTTACACTATTGTAATTTATTGAAATATTTTTCAAGTCTCTTTAGTCACTTTACTCAATCTTGTCCTAAGATCGAGTAAATTGAGGACAGCTGTGTGAAAATCAATACCTTCAATAGAAAATTCAGGACTTCATGACTGGCAAGAGGACTGGAGTTCACAGGTTGGTTCAGCAGTTACTTAACAGCTTGCTCTCAAAGCACAACAGAGAAATATAATAGAATCACAGAATAACAGTGGTTGGAAGGGAACCTATAAAGATCATCTAGTCCAACTCTCTGCTCAACCAGTTGTCTGTGGAATCCCAATGGTCACAGGCCTCCAACTCAACTCTGTGCCATTGATCATCACTATCTGGACTCTGTCATTTAACCAGAATCTGAATCCTCACTTTTGACTCATCCAACCCACGCTGCCTGGAACATTTTGATGAGGGTATATAGGAGATGGTGTTAAAAGCCTTGCTGAAGTCAAAGTAAATGACATCTGCTACTCTTTCCTCATCTAGCCAGCCAGTCATGCCATTGCAGTAGGCTATGAGGTTGGTCAAGCAGGATTTCCCTTTGGTGAATCCATTTTCAGTTCCCATGATCACCATCTTTTCCCTCATGTGTTTAGACATGGCATCCAGGATGAATTGTTCCATCAGCTTTCCAGGGATGGAGGTGAGACTGACTTACCTGTAGTTTCCCGGGTCTTCCTTCTTGCTATTTGTGAAGAATTGACCTTGACATTGACCTTCTTCCAGTCCTCAGGCACCTTGCAACTCCTCAATGATTGTTCAAAAGCAATGTAGAGAGGCTCAGCAATAACATCAGCCAGCTCCCTCAGCATTCATTGGTCCATCCCATCAGGTCCCATAGGTTATGCTTGCCCAACAGGTCTCTTACCTCATCTTTGTCCACCAAGGGAAAGTCTCCCATTCTCCAGACTATCCTACTATCTTCCTGGGACTGGGCTTCTTGAGGGCCAGCCCTAGCTGTAAAGACTGAAGTAAAGAAGGCATTCAGTAGTTCTGCCTTCTCTGCATCCTCCATCACTTGGACACCCTCCTTGTTCTTCCATCGGCTCACATTCTTCCTAGTCTTCCTTTTGATGCTCATGTATTTGAAGAAGCCATTCTTGTCTTTTACTTCCCTTGCCAGGTTTAATTCCAAGAGGGCTTTGGCCTTCCTAGTTTTGTCCTTACATCTCTTGTCCCTGCTCTTCCCATACTCTTCTCAAGAAATCAGGCCCGTTTTACACCTTCTATAGATTTCTTTCTTCTCCTTGAGGAGTTCCAGTAGTTCTTGTTTTCCATCATCTAGGCCTCTTACTTCCTCTCCCTGATTTTCTGTTTGTGGAGATACACTGACCTTGGGCTTTGAGGAAGTGGTACTTGAAGAACTACCAGCTCTTTTGGGTACTGTTACCATATAGAATCTTATCCCCATGAGTTTCCTCCAAGTAGGTCTTTGAAGAGGCCAAATTTAGCTCTCCTGAAGTCCAGGGTCACAACCCTGCTTAAGTGTCCTACTTCTTCCATGCAGGGTCTTGAACTCTACCATCTCATGACCACTGTAGCCAAGGTTGCTTCCAACTTTCACGTTCCCAGCCAGACCTTCTTTATTTTCTATCACAAGGTCCAGTCAGCATTTCTGGTCCTGACCTGCTTCTCTGTTGGAAGGGATGGTATATAATTTACCATTTCACACCCAGCCCCCCAAGTTGGCCAACCTGTTCCCAAAGATACCATTGGCCTTATGAGACATGTATTCTATACTGCGCTATGAAATTACATTCATCAAAGTAGGTCTCATTGTCATAAAATCCAAAAACTTCTCATTAGCACCAACCTCTGAGTCAGGAGTTAACTTGCATTCTTCTACTGTTGACTAACCCCTTTTCTCTGGCAGGCAGAACAGACAAGAACTTGAGCCCTCCCCACCTTTCACTTGCTTCCCCAAGGTTTTGTAATTCTCCTTGATGCTGGTAAAGTCATAACCCATTACATCGCTCATACTCAGGTGGAAGAAGAGTAGAGGATAGTAGCCCATGTCCCTGAAAAGATGTGGCACTCTCTCAGCCATGTCTTGGGTCTTGGCTCCCAGCAGGCATCACACATCTCACAGCTCCTTGTTAAACAGATGGATCTCTGGGTGCCTTTTAGCAGTGTCACCCACAATGAGCACCTGTTGCTTCTTTTTACAGTGCCTGCTGCCTGTTGCCAGTGGAGCAGTTGGTGAGTTTTCCCCACCTGGAATGTGGTGGGTTTTTTTGGGTTTTTTTTGTTTTATATTTCTTTGGCATAATATTTAAATTGCTTCTGCCTCTTATTTAGAGATGTGTGATGCATTTATAATAATCATACTGTTCTACTTTTTTTCTTCATAAAATTTACTATATTTGCCAAAAGATATTTATATTATATGAAAATCATTCCTTGCATAATTTGATATCGGATGCTGACCTTCTTTTTATAGGTCAGTTTCAAATAAAAAAGCCATAAGTGAAGGATTCATTATCTAAAACCCTGTTCAGAAAAAGGTGTTTCCTCAACTAGAAGTTAAGCTCTGCTGTCAAAAACCACTAATAATAGAATTAAAATATTTTTCTTTCTGTTTCCTAATAGCTTTTCTAATTTTAGTATTTATTAGCTTTATTATAATTTTTTTCAAGACAAAGTTCTTGGTATCTGGTTGGTTGTCTATCTGCTCTGACTCTTGTCATCGTCCATGTTTTCATTAGTTCTCACCAAACTCTGTAAACATCCATGCTTTTACCTATGTTGAAAGCCATGGCTTTTAATTTGCAGTTTATCAAATTGTAAGCTTTAATGTCTTACCACCAAACAAAGAGAAAAGTGAAGCTGTGTAAGAAAGCATATGACTTGCTGCATGGTCTGTTATTTATCCTCTCTAGAGTTAGTATGATGACTTGGTAGTTAGAGTCAAATCAAAGGATAAAACCTGTGAAACTTTATGTAAAATAATTTGATGCTTTACCTTTTTAGTTTTTACTTTGTTTCTCATTTCCAAATATGACCTTTCTGAACTTCACAAGCTTTAGCTCTAAGTTGAAGAGTGGGCTATTAAAACTGATATAATACAAAAGAATTCTAAGATCCCTTTTTGTTGTTGTTGGTTTATATCTGAAATCAAAGTAGTATTTTGGGGGGTGGGTGGGCTGTGAAATGTACAAATTATGTGATTTTTGTTGTTTTGGACCACAAAAAGAGGAAATTCTAACAGTGACTGAAGCTGATTGAAGTATTCCTTCAATCTGATGATCCTGAAATGTATAGTATTGTGTTGACTATATGAAGCTACAAACCAGCTTAACAGCTTATGTTTGTACAAGCTGCATAACTCAAGGAGTTACACAGAATTTCATGTACAATTCACTTTTCTGGAAATGGAAGAAAACCAGACAAATAAGGACTTACAGATGTTATTACAGCTATTACATGCTGGCTTACTGTGTCTATTTTTGTCCACCTCAAAGTATATGGCCTTTTAGAAAAAAAAAAATAGGTGGCAGAAAGATATTGCATTCTTTACTCTGTTTTCTGTTTGCACTAAAAATTGATGTGCAAAATGCTTTTGTTAAATCTTTACTTTTTTTTTTCATAGGGTTAGAAATGCTAAAGGAAGGTTTTATTCTTACTACTTATAATTTGTGCATTCTTATAAACTCTATAATGTATGTTTTTCAGTAGATTTTAAAAAAATCTTTAGTCTTTGACTTAAAACACTTTATGCTGTTTCAGCCTATGTAGTTTATTTGTTTTACTGATCTTGTTTCATAACAAAAATGTGGAACACAATTTAACAGCACAAACAGCACTCAAAAGTGTCTAATTAATTCAGTTATGGCTGGAATATAGCATTTGAATTCTTCACAGACTCTGAAGTAACTCTGAAGTCAGTATCTTTGGCAGTAAAGTTGCTGATTTTATATGAAATGTTGTGCTTTGAGCATTAATAGGCTGTGCTTCTAAGTCTCAGTCTTTTCTGTATGCCTACAGCTGTGACTCTCCCTGATGACAGCCTGCAATCACCAGCTGCTCTGCCAAACAGAGCCCAAGGCTCACACAGCAGCAAGTGAAGATTTTACATACAGATTAATTGCCCGAGAGTTCAGTAAAATACATTCCAAATTATGTAAGCTGGTTGCAGCTCTGTTTCCATGACAGACAAAAAAAAAAAAAAAAAAAAGCTATGAATTTCACAGTTAAAATTCACCCAGATCCTTTAATCTAGAGATTTTGCTTGTTTTCTGTTGCCAGCTGTAATTATTACATACTGTAGAGAAGAAGGACCAAAAATTTGTCCTTTTAAGCAAACAATTTCATGTGCAAAACATAATATTATTTGTGGAAAACCAAATATGTAAGCTCATCACTCTAATCAATATTTGCATAATTCAATTACTTTTTTAGTTACCTATGCATAAGGAGAAGAGACTTTCAGGTGAAGGGCATGAACTGGAGCTGTAGGTGACAGATCCATTACAAAGGGTTTTACTTTCTGTGTTTGAAAAATTATTGTTAGGAAGGCTGCAAAGCCTCTGTGTGTGGTACAGTGTGCTTTTTATATTTTCTCTATTTAGCAGCTACATTGTGCATTATCGGGGAAAACACTAGGAAGTGCCTTGACATTATATTTTCAACTTGTAATTAAAAAAATTTTTCATGTCTAAAGGAAATGTCACTGTGCACTGGATGTGGCAAACTCCTCCAAGAGAGATCTTGCTGTCAGAGTGTGTGGTGCTATGCAGTGCAGAGAGATATTCACTTCAGATCAGCTCATGCAGAGGAACTGTACAAGGCATGTGTGAATGATATTACTTGAACCAGAACTAACTCAACTAAAAGCTATATGTATTTCTAGCTAAATGGAGATCTATTATGGTAAAAGCTATAAACTACTGTGTAAATTCTGTATTTCAGAACACAAATTATTCGGAATTCAGGAAATATCATTTTGTTCTATTGAAGAATTTGACTAGTGGCATTTTCAAGAGACTTGAAGCACAAAAATTTAGGCTGTGCAATTCTGACAGGACTTGGAAACCTGAGTTCTGTTCAATCTCTCTATACCTGTGCCTGTTTACCGTGTGAAAAAGAATAATTTAGACCATTTTAATTGCTTATCATTGTATAAATATATCTGGTAGTTTTAGGGTTTGTGGTTTTGTGTTGTTTTCTTTTTCCTCTGCAAGAAGACTTACGTCTGTGGACTGGGTATGTGAAGAATATGAGATTTAAGATAAGGATTTGAAGGGTACATATCAACCACTACTGCTTTTTTTGACAAATGCAGGTAATAGATTTTGTAATTCAGGAGTTACTCCTAGCATGATATTAAACTTTACAGTTTGAAATCTCCTAATTAATCCTTTATTTTTTCTTGATTATTTTTTTTTCCTGGAAAATAGTGGCATGAGCTCTCTTAGACCTGTCAAAATTTCATTATTTTAGAGCAATCTTTAAGTGGGAGGATACCAATGTATTATGAAATCTTCCATTTCTAAGGAAAAAAGGACATTGCTCTGGAAATAAAGGCTCAGCTCTCTGTTGAATAGAACCCTGAACAATACACCCTGTATACTACTTTAAGGCAATAGTTTACTTCAAAACAGCACACGTAGAAGTTAGTGACCTTTGATTTCGCATGCATCATTTCTAGCTGCTAACTTTCTTCACAAGCACTTTAAATCTAATGTGAAGAGATCTTGTCAGGCACATGGGTAAGGAAACACAAGTCTTGACACGTGTCTTGAACATACCAAAACATTTGTATTAAATACTGACATTTTTTTCACATGACTTCTCACTGGAACCATTGAAAAACATCCTTTGTTATTCCCTACTAGTTGAAGAGAATAAAGAATAGATTTTACAAAGTTTTCCATTAGGATTGTTTGTTTGTTTGTTTGTTTGATCGATTGTTTTTTTTTTTTTTCCTTAGAAATGTCTCTAGTAGTAATCTGAAATAATTAATTTTGACCAATAAACTTTGGGCTCCAAAAGCCTAAGAGGAAGAACACTGTGAGTTTATACATACACATGTGGGAATATGTATGGGTGAAAACTGATATGCCAAGTCCCAATAGACATGCAGAACAATTCCTTGTGTCTGCTAGAAATTATCTAGTAGACTTAACTGGCAAAGTTCATACTGAAAGTAAGTGCATATATGGGGAAAACATTTATTTGATGCATAACTTGTCTGAATGAGCTGACAGTAATATGTCCAGGCTATGAAGAAGGAATGTCAGAATATTTAGGCTCAGTAATCCATTTAGACAAAAAGACTTAGGTGAGATTCTGAAAAATATATGACATACATTGTAGCACATATGTACAAAATCACCTACTGAACTACTCCATTTTCCTCTCAAAAGAATATTGCATACCAAATGCTGTATCTCAACTGGTGAAAAGGTGTTTCCAGGTATTTAGGTGTGTAAATCCGAGAAGCTGTTCAGGAGATTTTTAAACTTGCTTCCCTGCTGCAGATCTAGTTTCATGTTATGATATCGTAAGGGAAAATAAATAATGTTATTTTTTCTGTTCGGCCTCATTAAAATGAATATAAAATATTTCCTACTACCTTCTTGGCTTTTTTTTTTTTTCTTTTTCATTCTCCTTACCATGAAAATAGGTTTTCTAGCAAAGTTTCATCCATATGGGCTTGAACGTACAAGACCTGCCTGCAAAAGCTTATAGCTATATTTCTTCCACTTAATCTTCAGACTTCAGTGGAGAACCATCAAAGGTACAGACTTTGGATGTTCAAAAGCCATGAATTGTTATTTAAAAATATAATTTAATATAAACTAAGAGTAAATTTATAATACTGTCTGTTTGTTAATGAAACTTCAAAGGGAAATAATTATATACTCTTCAGCCTTGCTGAAGGAAAGAAATGCTTTAACGGAAAACCAGACGACCTCCCATGAAGAAAAAATTAAAACAAGTATCTTCTGAAGGAAACTATCTAGCCAGCTTTAGCAATACTAAAGTTAGTCAAAAGTCATTCTTACTTAGCTAGGGAGAGAGAGAAATGGCAGGTTACATGAAATTTTTTTTTTAACTTTCAGGCTCCAAAACTGAAACCCCTGATGAGAAATGCAAAGATATGAGACTAATTACTAGATTATGGAGTCTTCATACTTTGAGTGGTCAGCTTATTTACTCAAATTTTGACAGTATGAGAATAGGTAAACATTCAAAAGTGGAGGTTTTTTGTATGCTGAGATAATTTGAAATACCTTCCTAGTTATTAGATGCCTTTGTTGAGCTGAGCTATTCAGGAAACTACAAAAAGCTAGCATAGACTAAAATGTACATCTTTAAAAAAAACCAACAAAACAAAATGGGAATGAAGACGTTACTTTAATCCAAATCAAATGATATTGTGTGTATGAATGATGTAATGAGTCACAATGTGATCAAAATCAAGGAGGGTTATGAATCCTTGGGGGAACAAGTGAAGGATGGGGGAGACAAATTATCTTTTCTTCCATCCTGCTTCTCAGAGGAAAGGAGGCAGTCAATAATATAAAAATACAAGTCAACTTCTGGCTAAGGAGTTTGTATCGACAAGATTTCATTTTTTTTTATGACAATGGGACCTTCCTTGAAGACTGTAATTTGATAGGGCAGGATGGAATACACCTCTCTCACAAGGGCATTGGAATCTTAGGGAATAGGCTGACCAACTTGATTAAGAGAGCTTTAAACTAAAAGACTTGGGGGTCGGGGTGTGAAATGGGGGATTTCAATTTACTGGATTTCTGCTGGGAATACAACACAGCAGCAAGGAGACTGTCCAGGAGGTTCCTAAAGTGTGTGGAAGATAACTTCCTCACATAGCTGTTGAGAGCCAATGAGGGAAAGCACTTTGCTGAACCTGGTGTTTGCAAACAGATGATCTTGTAGGGGTTGTGATGGTTGGAGGCTGCCTAGGCCATAGTGATCATGAAATTATCAAGATCTGAACCATCAGAGAAGCAAGGAGGAGGATCAGCAGAACTGCCACCTTAGGTTTCTGGAGGCCAGTGTCCCTTGGGAGGCAGTCCTGAAGGACAAAGGAGTCCAGGAAGGCTGGACATTGTTCAAGAAGTAAATCTTGAAGATGCATGATTGAATTGTTTGCATGTGCATGAAAATGAACTGGTGATGCAGAAGATCGTCCTGGTTGAACAGGTAGCTTGTGCTGGAGCTCAGGAGAAACAGGAGTATTTATGATCTTTGGAAGATGGGGCAATCGGCCCAGGAAAACTACAAGGATGTTGTGAGATTATGTAGAGAGAAAATTAGAAGGGCCATGACTCAACTTGAATTTAGCTACCCACTTCAGTAAAAGACAGTAACAAAAGTTTATATAAATATATTAG